>ONZH01014191.1:0-167500 GCA_900303285.1 Rhinella marina | reverse complement strand
TAAGCTATAATCCTCAGATGTTCTCATCTATTTGGGATGTGTATAAATCAATATCATTGTATGTACAAGTTTGTGGGATGAAAAGATCTGCGGAGTCCACATATCGTGGGGTTCTCCTCTGCAGTGGATAATCTAGCTGGTACTCGTAATATAGTAACATAGTTTATAAGGCCGAAAAAAGACATCTGTCCATCCAGTTCGGCCTGTTATCCTACAAGTTGATCCAGAGGAAGGCAAAAAACCCCTGTGAGGTAGAAGCCAATTTTCCCCACTTTAGGGGAAAAAATTCCTTCCCGAGTCCAATCAGACATCAGAATAACTCCCTGGATCAACGACCCCTCTCTAGTAACTATAACTAGAGATGAGCGAGCACTAAAATGCTCGGGTGCTCGTTATTCGAGTCGAATTTTTCCAGATGCTCGGGTGCTCGTTTCGAATAACGAACCCCATTGAAGTCAATGGGAGACTCGAGCATATTTTGCAGGGGACCAAGGCTCTGCCTAGGGAAGGCTGGGTGAAAACCTGGAAACCTCAGAAAATGATGGAAACACCATGGAAATGGACAGGAAACAGCAGGGGCAGCATGCATGGAAGCCTCTGAGGCTGCCTAATCCCACCATTACCCCAAATTCTGGGAAACAGCCTGGTGGTTACCCTCATGGCAATTGTGCTCACCCAGACCAAGATGGGCAAGGCAAATGCGCTGGCACATGTTAGGAAAGCACCCAACTAGGTGCAACGAAGGTCCATCACCACCTGCGGGTGACACCACTGCCCATACTGGCACTGCTGTCCTATCCCCCGCCCCAGGACGCAGCCATAAGCGTCTCCCTCCCCGCACCCATTCAGTAGTCCACAGCGTACACAAAGTTCTCCCAGCACAGTGCCCAGCTCTCCCCATCCCAGACGGGCAAACACACACCTAATGTCCACGCAGACCCAAAGACCTCCAAGCACAGTGTCCAGCTTTCCTAATTCCAGACAGGCTAAGACGCACACTGCACCCACCTATTAGTCTCCACATGTGGGTGGGTGCAGAGCCTTTTAGTGCCCCTCAAGACAATGTTTGTGTGCCAGGGGCAGTAAGTAACCGTCCTTGAAGTTGTTGTTGGAGAGGCCACCAGTGACCCTGAAGACAATTTTGGCTGACAGTGCAGTGGCAAGCCTCCAAAAAATTGTGGGTGAGAGCCTGGAGGTGACGCTCAGAAACAAATGGTTTAAAAAAGCATGGTGGTGCACCCCTGAATGACAGTCTGTGACTGAGATTGCAGGTGAACCCGCTAAAATTGTAGTCTAGCACACCTTGGTGGTGAACCCCTAAATTATAAAGTTTGACTGAGATTGCAGTTTACAGCATGGGAGTGAACCCCAGAGTGGCTTGGTTAGACTAAGATAGCAGCTGAACCACCCACAAATTTAGCCTGACAGCATGGCGGTGACTACAGTCCAGTGAACAATTCTGTGGTGTGCGGTACAGTAGCCGCAGTCTAGAAAATATGTTTTTTCTCTCACTTATATGTACTACAGTCCAGTGAAAAATTGTGTGGTGTGCGGTACACTAGCCGCAGTCTAGAGAATACGTTTTTTCTCTCAGATACATTTAATACAGTCCAGTGAAAAATTGTGTGGTGTGGGGTACACTAGCCGCAGTCTAGAGAATACGTTTTTGGCCTCAGATAGTAATTCTACAGTTTAGTGAATACACAAAATGTTGAACCCAAGGGCTAAGGGTCGAGGACGAGGACGTGGGCGTCCAAGTGATGTAGGGGGGCAGGGGCCGTGGTCCTGGGCAGGGTGACACAGTACCTGCTGAAGAGGGAGCAGTGGAATGCCGCAGAGGTTCGCTCCCTAGCTTCATCTCGCAACTTACAGGGTCACGTGGTACACCACTATTGAAACCAAAACAGTGCGAACAGGTGATGACGTGGATAGCGGATAATGTGTCCAGTAATTTATCCACCACCCAGTCTTCCACGCAGTCCACCCACTTTAGCCAAGGGAGTAGACCTCTGGCTCCTCCAGCTCAACCTCCTTCCCCCTAGCCTGCCCCACCATAGAAAATATGGATTCAGATCCGGCATACTCACAGGAACTCTTTTCAGGACCCTAACCAGAGACACAAACCACTGCTCAACAGCAACCTGAGCAGTTGCTCTGTCCCGATGCCCAAAATTTAGAACTTTCGCAGTCTGTGGGTGATGAGAGTGTGGACTTAGTGCAAGTAGTGCATCAAGAGGTGTCGGATGATGATGAGACACGGTTGTCAGACAGTGACGTTGTTGTCAGGGCAGTAAGTCCAAGGGGGGAGCAGAGTGAGGAATCGGAGGAAGAGCAGGTGGATGATGAGGTGACTGACCCGAGCTGGGTTGGTAAGCCTAGTCAAGACAGTGCTTCTGAGGGGGAGGCAAGTGCAGCACCAGAACAGGTTGGAGGAGGCAGTGGGGTGGCCAGAGGGAGAAGCAGGGACAGAGCAAGTAGATCAGCAACTGTTTCACGGAGTGAAGCTCCCGTGCCGAGGCCTAGATGTTCGCAAGTCTGGAGGTTCTTTAACCCTAGAATGCGTATTGGGGGCCTTTTAGGCCCCCATGCTTAATTTTTTGTTATTATCTGCAAAATTACTTAAGTTAGAATTTTGAAACTCCAGGTAATCCTCAAGAATGTCGTTGTTGGTAATATCCAGTTGTTCATATATTTTTTTTCATAGGCATTTTGGTGTAACAATGCTTTTTTGGTGAAAAACACATCTGTACGGATTGGGGGCCTTTTAGGCCCCCATGTATTTTTTTATTATGTTCTCAGTAGTGTTTGTACCTCAAGTTACTTTATTTGTACTCAGTAATGCTGGTGGAGGGGCCAGGGTGTGGATAATGCCATATGAGGATGTCATGTGATTTTTGGAGGGAGAGATAAAGTCATGACATCATCTCAGGTCCTTCTGAACACAGTAATAAGCTGTGAAGAGAGTAATGAGGACAGTATACACTGTGAGCTAATTGTTAAGGACCTGAGATAAGATACGATGTTGAGAGCAAGTTTCTGTTATAATTAAAATTTTGTTTACTAATCATATTTTATTTAGCAGTTTTAAAATAAACTTGTAAAAGTTATATAAGTGTGTTTTCCATATGATTTGCATGGGGGCCTAAAAGGCCCCCAATACGTTAATATGAAGATTTCTGATGTCACGCATTCTAGGGTTATAGAAAGTGAGGATGACCGACGGACTGTGGTGTGCAACCTGTGCCACATCAGGATCAGCAGGGGTGCCATCACTACTAGCCTAACCACCACCAGCATGCGCAGGCATATGAATGCTAAACACCCGACTCAATGGAACCAAGGCCGTTCACGTCCTGCGGGTCACACCACTGCTCCTTCCCCTGTGTCACATGCTGGCTCTGCGAGTCAACCCCCCGCCCAGGACCCCGGCACGAGCGCCTCCCGCCCTACAACCACCGCTTCACCTCCACGATTTTTCCCGATGTGCCGTCCCAGCCCTATACCAGCACGTGTCACAGAACATCATCCATGCCCTGACCAACGCGGCTAGTGATAAGGTTCACCTAACCACGGACACGTGGACAAGTGCTGGCGGGCAGGGACACTATATCTCCCTGACGGCACATTGGGTTAACTTGGTGGAGGCTGGGACCGAGTCTGACCCTGGGGCCGCTCATGTACTGCCCACACTGCCTACCTCAGTCACGGTTTCTCAGACTTATTATGCCTCTTCCTCCAACCCCTCCTCCTCCTCCTACTCTCAATTACCATCCGTGAGCACGGCGCCTTCAGTCGGTAGCTCTAGGCAGAGCAGAACTGCCGTGGGTGCTGAAACTGCTGAGCTTAAGTGACAAGAGGCACACTGCCCAAGAGCTGTTACAGGGCATCACGGCGCAGACCGATCTTTGGCTGGCGTCGCTGAACCTCAAACCAGGCATGGTTGTGTGTGACAACGGGCATAACCTGGTGGCGGCTCTGCAACTCGGCAGACTCACACATGTGCCATGCCTGGCCCACGTGTTCAATCTTGTGGTTCAGCGGTTCCTCAAGGCCTACCCCAATTTGTCTGATTTGCTCACCAAGGTGCGACGCATCTGTACGCATTTCCGCAAGTCAACCACAGATGCTGCCACTCTCAGGGCAGTGCAACGGCGCTTACAACTGCCAGCCCACTGACTGTTGTGTGACGTGCCCACGCGATGGAATTCCACATTACACATGTTAGCCAGGGTTTACCAGCACCGCAGAGCGATTGTAGACTGCCAGATGACAACTTCCACCAGAACTGGTAGTTAGGTTAGTCAGCTTCCTCAAGTCTACAATGAGGAGTGGACGTGGATGTCTGATATCTGTCAGATGTTAAGCAACTTTGAGGAGTCAACACAGATGGTCAGCGGCGATGCCGCCATTATCAGCCTCACCATCCCGCTGCTTTGTCTGCTGAAAAACTCACTGCTCAGCATGAAGTCAGAGGCTTTGCGCTTGTCACAGGAGATGTGGGAAGAAGATACGTTGCTTGATAGCCAGAGCACCCTCAGGTCTGTTTCTCAGCGCGTATTGGAGGAGGGGGAGGGGGAAGAGGAGGATGAGGAGGAAAAGGAGATGAATGTTGGCGAGACTGAAGAGGGTACCAATGCTCATTCCTTCTTATCTGTTGAGCGTGTATGGGCTGAAGAGGAGGAGTTGGAGGAGGAGGAAATGGACAGTCAGCCTATTGAGGAGAGGGAATTATTGCGTGTTGGGACTCTGGCGCACATGGCTGACTTCATGTTAGGCTGCCTTTCCCGTGACCCTTGCGTTAGAAGCATTTTTGCCAACACCGATTACTGGGTGTTCACCCTCCTGGACCCCCGTTACAAGCAGAACTTTTCCACTCTCATTCCTGTAGAGGAAAGGAGTATTAGAGTGAATCAATATCAACAGGCCCTGGTGCACAAGCTGAAACTATCCTTCCCATCTGACACTGCTAGCGGCAGAGGACGTAGTTCTGTGGGCCAACTAGCGGGGGAAAGGAGGCGAGCAGGCAGCTTGTCAAGCACTGGCAGGGGAACACTCTCCAAGGCCTTTGCCAGTTTTATGTCACCCCAGCAAGACTATGTCACCCGTCCCCAGTCTAGGCAGAGTAGGGGGGAGCTGTTCAGAAAGATGGTGAGGGAGTACCTAGCTGACCATACCAACGTCCTGCGTGATCACTCTGCTCCATACAACTACTGGGTTGCAAAGCTGAACAAGTGGCCTGAACTGGCGCTGTACACCTTGGAGGTGCTGGCCTGCCCTGCCGCTAGCGTGTTGTCAGAGCGGGTCTTCAGTGCAGCTGGTGGCATCATCACTGATAAGCGTACACGCCTGTCAACTGACAGCGCTGACAGGCTGACGCTTATTAAAATGAATAAAGCCTGGATTTCACCGGAATTCAAATCTCCACCGGGGAAAAGCAGCTCAACATGAAGATTCTTTATGTATCCTCTCCTCCTTCTCTTCGCACACAAACGCTGAGCCAACAGGCAATTTTTCTGAGGGCCAAATGGCGCTCTTTACAAACAATGTCTACGGAGGGCCACCTACAGGCCCTCTCTCCAATAAATTTTTTAGGAGTGTCAACTACAGACACTCAAAAACAATTTTTCTGTAGAGTCAACTTCAAACACTCCAAAACAAATTTTTGGGAGGCTCACCTACAGCCATTTGACTGCAATTTCAGTCTGACCAAGGCATTGGTGGTGTCATCGCCATGCTGTGTCAGGGTAAATTTTTGGGTGGTTCACCTGCTACCTCAAGTAACTTGGTCAATTGGGGGTGTCACCGCCAAGCTGTGTCAGGTTAAAATTTTATGTGCTTCACCTGCTACCTCAGTCTAACTTGGTCACTCTGGGTTCACTGCCATGCTGTGTCAGGCTACATGTCTGGGTGGCTCACCTGCTACCTCAACTAACTTGGTCACTTGTTGGTGTCACCACTAGACTGCGGCTACTGTGCCGCACACCACATAATTGTTCACTGGACTGTAGTATATATAACTGAGAGAAAAAACATACTCTTTAGACTGCGGCTACTGTAACGCACACAACAGAATTTTTCACTGCACTGTAGTATATATAACTGAGAAAAAAAAACGTATTTTCTAGACTCCGGGAGTCTGGGGACCAAGTACCGAGGGACAGCCACCGCCATCAGGTTGCGGAAAGCCTCAGTCTCTACCAGCCTATAGGGCAGCATCTCCAGGCTCAGCAGTTTGGAGATGTGGACGTTTAGAGCTTGTGCATGTGGGTGGCTGGAATTGTATTTGCGCTTGCGCTCAAATGTCTGATGTAAAGACGCTGGGACACATTGGTGGAGGGTGTGGAGGATCGTGGAGGTGAAGGGGTGGTTGTAGGGCGGGAGGCGCTCGTGCCGGGGTCCTGGGCGGGGGGTTGACTCGCAGAGCCAGCATGTGACACAGGGAAAGGAGCAGTGGTGTAACTCGCAGGAGGTGAACGGCCTTGGTTCCACTGAGTCGGGTGTTTAGCACTCATATGCCTGCGCATGCTGGTAGTGGTTAGGCTGGTAGTGGTGCCTCCCCTGCTGATCCTGGTGTGGCACAGGTAGTACACCACAGTCCGTCGATCATCCTCACTTTTTTTAAAGAACCTCCAGACTTGCGAACATCTAGGCCTCGGCACGGGAGCTTCACATGGGGGCACTGAGGGCATTTTACTGGCACTGTGGGCATTTACACAGGCACATGGGGCACTGGGGGCATTTTTACTGGCACATGGGGGCACTGGGGGCATTTTTACTGGCACAAGGGAGCACTGGGGGCATTTTTACTGGCACTGGGGCATTTTTACTGGCATAAGGGGCACTGGGGGCATTTTTACTGGCACTGGGGGCATTTCTTACTGGCACAGGGGGGCACTGGGGGGCATTTCTTACTGGCACTTGGGGGCATTTCTTTATGGCATGGGAGCACTGGGGGCATTTTTACTGGCACTAGGGGCATTTTTCTGACACATGGGGGCACTGGGGCATTTCTTACTGGCACATGGGGGCACTGGGGGCATTTCTTACTGGCACATGATTTTGGGGGGGAATCAATGGGGGAAACTTCTGGCGCATTATTCGGGCGATTCTTACTGGCACATAATTTGGGGGGCATCTATGGGTGGGGAGCACTTCTTACTGGCACATTATTGAGGTGAAATTTTGGTGGCACTTCTGAAATATTATTGGGGTACTTACTGGCACATTATTGGGGTGCACTATGGGGGCACTTCTTACTGGCACATTATTGGGGCACTTCTTACTGGCACATTATTGGGGCACTTCTTACTGGCACATTGGAAGCATTATTACTTCTGGGGCACAGTGGGGACATTAGTACTGTTGGGGGCACTATTACTAACGAGTGCACTCTGGCAGAGAATTATTAGTTAGGACTTGGGGGGCACTATTACTGTGAGGAGCACTATTACTGTGGGGAGCACTATTACTGTGGGGGGCACTCTGGCACAGTATCCGCATATCACAGTTATTTCACGGGGACGTTATGTTCACACTATTACGGGACACTAATTGCTGGGCGCAGTTATTTTAGGACACTGTGTGCCAATAATTATTGAAGGGCACTATCTGTGTGGTACTAGTGGCCCAGTACTGGGGGTGGTAGGATGATTTGTCCAGAAGATGGGAGGATAATGGAAAAGTAGTAAACTAAGATTTTTTTCTGTCAAACTGCAGAGATGAGAAATGGCTGAAAAATGGCGTCTGGTCTGAAAGGAGAAGATGAGGAAAGAGAAGATCTACATCAGAGGAGACGTCACTGGATGTAAGAGTTATGTGCGCTATATTAGGCTACATTCACATGAACATTGTGTTTTGCGGTCTGCAAATTGCGGATCCGCAAAAAAGGATGATGTTCCGAATGACATCCGTTTTTTTTTTGCAGATCCACTGTAACAATGCCTATCCTTGTCACTGTAGTATATATAACTGAGAGAAAGAACGTAGTCTTTAGACTCCGGCTACTGTACCGCACACCACTCAATTTTTCACTGGACTGTATTATACATAACTTAGAGAAAAAACGTAGTCTTTAGACTGCGGCTACTGTACTGCACACGACAGAATTTTTCACTGCACTGTAGTATATACAACTGAGAGAAAAAACGTACTCTTTAGACTGCGGCTACTGTACCGCACACCACTCAATTTTTCACTGGACTGTAGTTTATATAACTGAGAGAAAAAACGTAGTCTTTAGACTGCGGCTACTGTAACGCACACAACAGAATTTTTCACTGCACTGTAGTATATATAACAGAGAAAAAATGTACTCTTTAGACTGCGGCTACTGTACCGCACACCTCACAATTTTTCACTGGACTGTAGTATATATAACTGAGAGAAAAAACGTAGTCTTTAGACTGCGGCTACTGTAACGCACACAACAGAATTTTTCACTGCACTGTAGTATATATAACTGAGAGAAAAAATGTATTTTCTAGATTCCGGGAGGGGGGTCTTGAGCCCCACCTCTGTCCTTACCTACTTACATGACCCGTCCTAGGCAACAGCGCGTAACTGGGTGGCAAACCCTAGCCTAGATAAGTGCAGGGGCATACAGGGAAGGGTAAAAAGAGGAGAACACGATGAACAAAGACAGAACACACACAATATCTGAAAGTCACCAAGCCAAAGTCGTACCAGGAAGTCACGTCAAAACCAGGGGAGCGTGACACAAGCAGTAGTCAAACACAATAGTCTCAGAAGATAACCAAACACTAGCACTGGAAGTAAGACCAATCACAGGCAACCTGTGTCTCAAACCACTCTGTGCACCCTTGCTCTTCCTTCTTCCTCTGCCAGACCCTCCCTCTTCTTCTTGATTAACAGCACCAGGTTCCTACACAGTCATCTCACCTGGGCCTGACAATCAGGAATGAGGGGGAAGAGCTGGCAGAGCAAGCAAGATGAGCAAGGGTGCACAGAGTGACTTGGGCACGCCTTTAGTGCACTTAACTACTTATTTGCATATGATTTAAAAACTACTTTTTCTCCAGAATGATGCAACAGTTCTGTAAGTGAAAATATCATTATATGCACCTGAGTAAAGATGAGCGAATCCAAAATTTGCTTTGCCGAGTATTCGTCGAAGTTTTCACAAGATTCGAGCGAACACAAATCTATTTGACGAAGCTGCGTACAAATTATACGTTATTCTGTGGTGTTTTGCGAACATTTGCACACTAATAACGAACGTACACTTGTTAAATGTACACAACTTATGTGAACACGTACGCATGAGTGTACAAAAGGGCGTACGAATCCTTAGCGTACTATTGTTTTTTCCCAGTTCTGAGGGGGGTGTATCTACACTTTCCCACTCTTGCAGGGGCGGAATGTCATTCTCCCGCCGTACGCAGAATGCGTAAATTTACTTACGTTTCATACGTATCTTACGTATAGTTAGCGGTCCAATTTTTCCGTACATTTACGAATAATACAAAGCGAATCTGACAAAATTTGGATTCGCTTCGGAGAAGAAAATTTCCAAGATTCGATACGAATCTACGAAGCAGCGAATAGATTCGCTCATCTCTACACCTGAGCTAGCCCTACAAGGCCTAGTGAATTTCGGAAAAAATTAGAGCTTTGTTTATTGCCTGACAAATCTGGAATATGAACAGAAAAGGGGGTGTGGTCGCTTTTGCAAAAGTCTATGTCTCATATGGAGTAGAATCATTTTCTGTCAGACAAGTGAAAATTTGCAATATTTAGTGTTAATTTAAGAAATTTGAGGCAAATTCTTCCGACTAGCTCCTTTACTTAGGTTACGACCACATGGTCAGGTTTCCAGATGCAGTTTTGGAAGCCAAAGCCAGTAATAAATTCAAAACAGTGACGAAGTATTATCTGCGCTTCATACTGTCTCTCTTTTTATGATCCATTCCTGATTTTGGCTTCCACAACAGCACCCGTAAACTGACCATGTGGCAGTGTAAGCCGTGTACCCAGGTGGGCTTCCCAGGATACAGCAAAGTCACGACGAGGAAAGCAGCTCAAACACCAGTTTTGCCAAATCCGTATTTTTTACTTTAGCGAGGTCATGAACGCAACCACAGATGCAGGTTACACATGAATACATTTACATACACCCAGTCCTGAATTCACACAGATAAACATGTTCATACACCTCAAAGAGATACATAAAAGTCCTTGTTATAGTCTTCTTTATACATAGAAGGGTTTGTAAGAAGTAGGTAATTCCTTACTAAAATACATATAGGATAATAAACACAGTGATGTCACAGTACAGAGATAATAAACACAGTGATGTCACAGCACAGGGATAATAAACATAGTGATGTCACAGTACAGAGATAATAAACACAGTGATGTCACAGTACAGAGATAATAAACACAATGATGTCACTGTACAGGGATAATAAGCACAGTGATATCACAGCACAGGGATAATAAACACAGTGATGTCACAGTACAGAGATAATAAACACTGTGATGTCACAGTACAGGGATAATAAACACAGTGATGTCACAGTACAGGGATAATAAACACAGTGATGTCACTGTACAGGATAATAAACACAGTGATGTCACAGTACAGAGATAATAAACACAGTGATGTCACAGTACAGGGATAATAAACACAGTGGTGTCACAGTACAGGGATATTAAACACAGTGATGTCACAGTACAGAGATATCAAACACAGTGATGTCACAGTACAGAGATAATAAACACAGTGATGTCACAGTACAGAGATAATAAACACAGTGATGTCACAGTACAGGGATAATAAACACAGTGATGTCACAGTACAGAGATAATAAACACAGGGATGTCACAGTACAGGGATAATAAACACAGTGATGTCACAGTACAGGGATAATAAACACAGTGATGTCACAGTACAGGGATAATAAACACTGTGATGTCACAGTACAGGAATAATAAACACAGTGATGTCACAGTACAGGGATAGTAAACACAGTGTTGTCACTGTACAGGGATAATAAACACAGTGATGTCACAGTACAGAGATAATAAACACAGGGATGTCACAGTACAGGGATAATAAACACAGTGATGTCACAGTACAGAGATAATAAACACAGGGATGTCACAGTACAGGGATAATAAACACAGTGATGTCACAGTACAGGGATAATAAACACAGTGATGTCACAGTACAGAGATAATAAACACTGTGATGTCACAGTACAGGAATAATAAACACAGTGATGTCACAGTACAGGGATAGTAAACACAGTGATGTCACAGTACAGAGATAATAAACACAGTGATGTCACAGTACAGTATATCTCCCAACTTTGTAAATTAACAAATTTTTTCAGTACTAGGCCACGCCTCTATCTCCGCCCAAAACATAACTATACACATAATCCCACCCAGTCTCCTTACTGGACCACATAGTAAAAATTCCCCAGTTATGTGCCCCCATTAATATGCTCAGCTGTGCCCCCAGTAATATGCACTGTTATGTGCCCCGGGTAATATGCCCAGCTGTGCTCCCCAGTGATATGCCGTTATCTGTCCCCAGTAATATGCCCAGCTGTGCCCCCCTGTAATATGGCCACATTGTGCCCCTCTGTAATATGGCCACATTGTGCCCCCGGTAATATGCCTATATTGTGCCCCCCTGTAATATGGCCACATTGTGCCCCCGGTAATATGCCTATATTGTGCCCCCAGTAATATGCCCATATTGTGCCCTCCTGTAATATGGCCACATTGTGCCCCCCAGTAATGGTGTGCCCCCAGTAATATGCCCACATTGTGCCCCCCAGTAATATGTTGTGCCCCACAGAAAGTTTAAAAAATAAACACCACATACTTACCTTCTTCCTAGCAGCATCAGGACATCGGCTGGTCTAGTCTGGGGAGGGGCGGAGCCAAGGCTGACTGCCAGCCGGCCCCGCCCCCAGCCTAGACCAGAGGTATGGAGACCAGCAGGGGGACGGGAGGGATGATGGATGAAGTAGTGAGCCAATACCGGCTCTCTGCTTCATCACAATACAGGCAACTGTCTCTGTGTCTTATGGAGGCAGGGACAGCTGCTAGAAACTGGAAAATACCTCCCCTGTACCAGGAAAGCGGGACAGCCACTGCAATCCGGGACTGTCCCGCTGGATCTGGGACGATTGGGAGGTATGGTACAGGGATAATAAACACAGTGATGTCACAGTACAGGGATACTAAACACAGTGATGTCATAGTACAGAGATAATAAACACAGTGATGTCACAGTACAGAGATAATAAACACAGTGATGTCACCGTACAGGGATATTAAACAAAGTGATGTCACAGTACAGAGATAATAAACACAGTGATGTCACAGTACAGGGATAATAAACATAGTGATGTCACAGTACAGGGGAAAAAACCATTGTGGCAGATTTACTAGTATAATGCACAAGTTTTTGGGCAATTTGTGCCAAAAATTGTCGTACCAGCTTTGTTTTGCATTTATCATATGTTTTTTGATACTTTGAGACACTTTGCATGCCTCACCCAGCAGTGGACATGGCTTATCTGATGGACGTGACTTTATGGGGAATGGGGAGCCTTGAAGTTTCTAAAATTGGTTATTTCTACATTTTTCAAACCAGCACCAGGATCTGATCTAATTGCATGTCAATACAAATTTAGAATAGCCACTGAGCTTTTCAATAAAGTATATCTGTATAGCGCCACCTACTGTTTAGTAATTTCCTTATTTCTCCGTCCACCTGACTAGGTGGTCGCACAAACTCTATAATGGTCAACTGTAAGAAGCTGCGGCAGTTACAAGGAAAGAGCCAAAGGGTTGATGCTCCTCACAAGGGTTGTGATCATAGACATGGCTGGCACCTGGGATTAGCCCCTTGGGCCTACCACTTGTGGTGTACAATTGAGGAGTCATGACTAAGGATCAGTGTCTATAGATCTGAAACGCATAAACGCTTTGTTGGTCCTGTCCTTCCTGGTTTATTGGCGTTTCAATAAATAAAGGTCTTCGTTCCATGGATGCTGGACTTCACCTTCTGCTGTACACCATAATTATATGGGACACCACTATAGCATACATTCAAAGAGAAGAAATTCATATTAAGACCACAGAGCTCTACATTTTTGAGATGTTCTTACCATCTGCTGAACTTGCTTTATTTTTTCCGTTAATGCACAGCAGGAGATCAGAAAAACATATTGTTTATGTCATGATTTCAGTAAACTTATTGGAAAGTTCTGTCAACGAAACCTTAGTGGTTAAAAGCACAAGTGCGAGACATAAATTTGAGATAAATGGCAGCGTATCAGCGAACCACCTCGGTCTTCTAAATATAGACCTATAAGACAACATGAATGACTTTTACGCTATTATTAGACCTTTGTTCACACATCCGGTAGTGGCGCGTGTAAATCTCAGCACTTCAGGATCTTACAAAATATATTCACTCACGCCAGTCCCTGTCCTTGGGGCTCACACACTGGCTGCAACCAGGGGCGGTCTTGGGCACCACGCATCCTATGCATTTGCGTAGGGCCCCCGACGTCCAAAAGGGTCCCCACGCTCCACTCTTGTGCCGGTGCCCAAGACTACCCACCCAGCTGTCACTTACTGCCTTTGTCCGCCGCGGCCCGCGGACCAGCCTCACTGCGGCTGCGCTCACTCTCAAGTCCGGAAGTGTAGCTGGAAGCTCGCACAGCTGCAGAGAGGCCGGTCCACACAGCAGAACACAAATTCTGCGGCTGCGCGTCAGTGTCCCAGGCTCCAGCACATGTCCCAGCCCAGCCAATAGAGAGCTGGGAGTCTGGGACACGCCATAGGCTGTGGGCAACCTTCACCCCCCCCCCTCAAGTGTGTGAAAAACAGATAGGAGAGTGATATACGATAAGTGTGGAAAAAACACATTATTTCATTGTTTAACAGTGAGTTAATTGTTAATTGTCTGACAGTATTTTATTGTTAAAAAGTCTTTGATGTGTGGGGGGGCGTGTCATCAGAGGGCGTGTCATCAGGGGCGTGACGCGTCATTGGGGGGGCCCCCGGACATAACTTTGCTTAGGGCCCCAGAAATGCCAAGACCGCCCCTGACTGCAATCCAAAAAGGAGTCACCGTGTACCTACAGTGGGGGAAAAAAAAGTATTTAGTCAGCCACTTAAAAAGATGAGGTCGGCCTGTAATTTACATCATAGGAAGACCTCAACTAGGAGATACAAAATGAGAAAACAAATCCAGAAAATCACATTGTCTGATTTTTAAAGAATTTATTTGCAAATTATGGTGGAAAATAAGTATTTGGTCACCTACAAACAAGCAAGATTTCTGGCTCTCACAGACCTGTAACTTCTTCTTTGAGAGGCTCCTCAAGTTGCTTGCCTATTGCAGATTCAGTCTTCCCAGCCTGGTGCAGGTCTACAGTTTTGTTTCTGGTGTTCTTCGACAGCTCTTTGGTCTTCACCATAGTGGAATTTGGAGTGTGACTGTTTGAGGTTGTGGACAGGGGTCTTTTATACTGATAACAAGTTCAAACAGGTGCCATTACTACAGGTAATGAGTGCAGGACTGAGGAGCCTCTTAAAGAAGAAGTTACAGGTCTGTGAGAGACAGAAATCTTGCTTGTTTGTGGGTGACCAAATACTTATTTTCCACCAGAATTAGCAAATAAATTCTTTAAAAGTCAGACAATGTGATTTTCTGGATTTGTTTTCTCATTTTGTCTCCCATAGTTGAGGTCTACCTATGATGTCAATTACAGGCCTCTCTCATCTTTTTAAGTGGGAGAACTTGCACAATTGGTGGCTGACTAAATACTTTTTTTCCCCTCTGTATATTTGTTAGAGGGTCAGTTCTATTTGTGGCCATTGATCCTTTTCTGGGACATTACTTGAGGATGGCGCGACAATGAGGAGGACACAGTGCTTAGCAGTTGCAGTCACAATTAGGTACAAAGCGTGATAGTTACAGATGAGAGAACCTTTTGAGATTCGACTTGTTTCAGGTTTGTCCAATTTTTCAAAAAGTTCAGACCTGAATCAATTCTACTTGGTAAATTGATATATAACACCCTCTAGTCTCCTAGAATTCAGAATTTTTAGGAACAGATATTACCTCTTTTTGTTAATTTTTTTATGAATTTTTGCTCCCCCGCCTCACCTCCCCCCCTCCTTAAGCTCTTGAATGCAATGATAGCAATAATACAGTAAATAATGTCTGAGTAAGGCAACTTTCACACTGACGGTAGCCTTTTCCGGCATGCTATTTTGGGGGGAAAACAGCCTGCTGGATCCATGCTACCGCAAGTCCACTGTGCTGGCGGAAGTCCGCTCCAGCCCCATTCACTAAAATGGGGGCGGGCGGGATTTTGTGCATGTGGTGGTTTAGTGACTGTAGCTGTTTTATTTGTTTGACTACCAAAATAATGTATGCATTTTTTTTGTTTTTTTTACTTGACACTTAGGACTTTTTAGAAAATGTTTTTTTAGAGAATTTTTTTCTTTTTTAGGTTTCATTTGGAGGAAAACCACTAATTGTTAAAAAGTAATTTTTTTATTAACACTGACACAAAAATTAATAATTGCTATGGGTTCCCTATTTTGTGACGATCATTTTCATATGTAACGTATAGATCTGAGTGAGCGGGGCAACTATGGTGACAGTTTCTGTTAACGACTGCATTTTAAATTTTTTTTTTTTACATTTTTTTAATTTGTATTTTTTATTATTAAATTTTTTTTACTTATATTTTAATTTATTTTTGGCACATAATATGTCTCCAAGGAGGTCATTAAAAGACCTGTGGGGGCATTACACACAGGCAGAGCTGATCAGGGTCTCCTTTATCCCTGTAGTTCTGCTCCTTCCCCTGCCCCAGACACCACCAGTGGTCATGTGACCAATGAAACTAATAGAGCAAGCGGCTTGGCCGCTTCCTGCTCTCCTTGCACCGCTTCTGCATCGATCTCCTCCCGCCACAGGAGAAGTGGTAATAAACTGTTCCTGTCTTCTTCTCAGGGTCCCTGCTGTGTCTCACAGCTGGGACCCGACCTGCTCCTGCTAGACTTCAGGAGCAGGAGCTTTAAACCCAGCACTGATCAGTGCTGGGATTAAAGCGCTGCCTGAATGTTTATATATGTGCTATCTGCACGGCTCATGTGCAGATAGGATATATACTCAGTGGGCAGTTGGGAAGGGGTTAAATACACACGGTGTTATGAGAAAAAAACTGTGGCTTGTTGGGACGAAATATAAAAATCATGCCTGTCCATATGACATCCACACACGAAGAGTCCCACCACACCGCTAGGCCAGAGCCCAGAAAAATAAAATGTAGAGCAACTGAACCACCAGCAACTTGGCCTTGGAGGTTCAGCTTGCACATAATCTAATTGCTGGTCGAGAATAGCTTCCTCATGGCCACACATCATGTTATTAATGTCTCACGATGGAACGGAGGTCAAGGAGGAGGAGGAGTCTGAGCAGGAGAAGCTGATGATAATGACAAGGACACTGTATTGCTTGGGGATGCGGGATGACTGCTACAAAGAAGACCGGGAGAAGGAGGACAGACTTGTTCTGATTGAAAATGCTGGTCAGTTCTATTTTCTGGGCCCTCATCTCGACCGGCCAGTGGAAGTTTTTGGGAATGTATTTTGTGCTGCTGGCGGTATATTGTGATGGATAGTGGTATTTGGTTCTGTTGGGGTGATATAATGTGCCATAATATGGTATCGCTGGCCTTCCTTTAATCAATTTGGACCGACTACAAAACGGGGCCACTTTTAGTATTTTTTCCAGGGCCACTTTAAGTTCCCAGTCCGCCCCTGATGCCACCTCATGTGCGGCAATAGAGCCTTGGTACCTATGTTTGTATCTGAATGCACACAGCCTTTTTTAATCCTTCAGATCTTGCACATGGCAGTGATTTTGTGTGCCTGCCTTGTGGAGAGAAAAAATGCCATATGGGAGTTGCTCACACAGAGCTAGAGGCAGCCGAGCTTGGCCTAGGTCTGGACATCTTGATCCTGCGCCCACAGCATCAGTGACATTGCCAGTTCTCGAGCTGACCACAATAGAAGTAAATCTGGACCTGCCAGTTCTTTTGGATAATTTGGTCGAACATCGCCTCCGCTCTTTATTGCCACGGTGGCCACCACTCTTCTCCTCTGATGTCTCCTCCTCGGCACCCCGATCCGCCTCACAGGTCCTGTCCAACACACAATTATTGTTATAGTCCTCACCCTCCCGGCCATTTTTATCAGACTGTGATATCTCATGGTGAGATCCTTGGCCTTCCCCCCGATTCCCTGCTCTGTATTTGCCCAGAGTGCCACTGTCGTTACCGCTACCCTTACTCCCACCGTTGTGGCAAGAAGTGCCATCAGCAATACCACCTACACCGCTATGCATGGAGGCCTCTTCCTTCCTGGAACCTCCTGCTCATGGTAGTCCAAACGCTGACTGCTGACTGTTTTCGGACTATGGGAGTTTTTACAGGAGCCAATCTATAGACGTGATCAAATTTCTTGACCTAAAATTCTGTTTCTAGTCCTGTCAGTCTTTTATACGATGGTTATTGATTTTAAAGGAGTTTTTGGCACCCGGTTTTATTACTATTTACACGGCTGTGAGGCTGTTTGCCGTGCCTTTTAATGGCACTTCGTATTGACATTGCGTCTAGTCCGGCTGCCGTCATCCTGTGGTCCCCTTTTAGAAGTTTATCACAGATCCATCTTTGCGGGTATGATGTAGCTGCTTGTAAACTATTCATAAAGTCCTCCTGACCATTATACGTAAATGACAAAAAGTCATATCAGGACACCATCTAAAAACCCATAAGGTCGTGCCCCAGAAATAATAAAAGAAATATACAGTACAAGGACCTGGACGGCTTATCTGGGGATACACTACTATAGTAATTGCCTTCAGAGATAAGATATTTACTGACAGAGTTACCACCATTTAACCTCTTCACGGGGCTGTCCAGTTTAGAACTCCCCTTTTAGTGCCCAATTAGGGAACTCTGATTTAAAAAATGGGGGATCCCATTCAAGACTCTCATCTGCTGGAGTAGCTATAAGTCTCTCTCTGTCGGGCCCTGCATTACACACTACACTGATTTCTGTAGTGTAATACTTCACCTGTGGGGGCACTGCAGGGAAATTGAACACTTAGTGCCAGGGTTCCCAACAGATTATAACTGATCGACGGGGGTCCCGGTAACAGTTCACTGTGATCAGCTTATTGTCAAGTGGCCCTTTTAGGAAACTAAAGACAACTTTACTCTAAAGGATTGGGAGAAATAACTAGATTTTTTGGCACCACTTTAGGGTCAATATTGGTTACCTTTTAATCTTGCCATCAGCATTTTTTTTACACCTTTCACCTCAAATGACACATAAAATTTATAGTACAGGTCGTAAACATGATGCTAATACTGAATATGTTTTGCTTTTTTGTGGTTTTGCAGCTTTCATTTAATCATTTTTATTGGACTTTTTTTTCTTTTGCAGCTTTCTTACCTTTTCTTTTTTTATTAAAGGTATACATTAGAGATGAGCGAATCATCCAAAATTCACTTTGCCAAATGTTCATTGAATTTTTCAAAAGATTCGTACTTCTAACGAATCTATTCAGCCGAATCTGCGTACAAATCATACGTTATTATGTGGTGTTTTGCAAACATTCACAAACTAATAACGAACGTACAGTTGTTAAAGGTACGCAACTTATGTGAACACGTACGCAAGAGCATACAAAATTGTGTACGGATCCTCAGCGTACTATTGTCAAGCGATTGCGTAATACACAGGCACGCACGACGCCAGGCTTTGCTAGAGCGGAATGGTGGAGCAGGAGGAACGCTCTGAGTCTGACCCCTGGCTACATATGGATACTTTATCAGCAGATGACAGCAGATCATCCGGCTGAGACTGAGATGAGTGTGCCATCCACTCCACTATGTCATCCACTTTCTCCTCCACTACAATTTTGCGCCTTGGTGGGTTAGCCTGGTGGAACAACGGCCAAGTATTGCGAATTCTACAAGTAGAAGCTACGGCTACAGGTTCTTTGGCACTGCTGCCCTCTCCTTTTTTTGGAGCTCGAGGTCTGACTGGAACCCTTTAGCTTTTCCATGCCAGACATTTTCACTTGACTGTGGCCCTGCAGCTGGTCTTTGTCTCTCTCCCTGTCTCTCTCCCTGTCTGATTAATTACTAGCCCTGCACTGGCCCTGCACTTGCCCTGCAGTATCCCTGATATGTGTAATATGGATTCCCAGAACAATTACACCCCAATTTTAACAAAACAGTTCTCTGTCTCTCAAAACTTCACAGACAGTGCTTCTGATCGTCTCAGCAGTCGCAGCACAACTGATGTCATAGGCTTACCGAGCCTGAGCCAATCAGACAAGCCCTTCCCTTACTAGGTCAGGTGACCACTTTTTTCCCGGGCTTTTTGCCGCACAAATAACGAACTAACAGTAAAAGTTCTCTAATTAACTGGATTTGTACGCATCAGCGTATAAAGTAACTTATACGAAGCATTAGCGTACAATTTATCGGACAAGTACGTAGTGAATGCATAGAAAGCTTTAAGAACATTTTCGAATCTAATGGAGTGAATCTGAAAAGATCCGGATTCGCTTCGCAATGGAAAATTTCCAAGATTCGTATCGAATGTACGAAGCGGCGAATAGATTCGCTTATCTCTAGTATACATTTTTTAACTAGGGGTCTATAATATGTACAGGAGCCTAGGCTGATCTCTACCTTTCTTAAAGGGGCTGTCCTACAAAAAAAAAAAGTATTCTACAATTTTCAAACCAGCACCTGAGTCTGAATACTTTTGTAATTGCATGTAATTAAAAATTTTGTATGGCCCCTGTATGATCCACCTGCTGTTTGCACTTTTTCCTTAATTATCTGTCCACCTAACTAAGGCTACTTTCACACTAGCGTTTTTAAATTCCGGTATTGAGTTCCGTCATAGGAGCTCAATACCGGAAAAAAACGCTTTAGTTTTGTCCCCATTCATTGTCAATGGGGACAAAACTGAACTGAAGACAACGGAATGCTCCTGAAAGCATTCCGTTCCGTCTTCAGACCGGAGAATAAACCGCAGCGTGCTATGGTTTTCTCTCCGGTCCAGGCATCCGCACCAAGACGGATCCGGAATGACCCCCAATGCAAATCAGTGGGGATGGATCCGTTTGGTGTGGACACAATGGTAAACGGATCCGCCCTCCATTGACTTTCAATGGAGTTCAGGACGGATCCGTCACCACAGACAGACAGACAGACATACATACATACACATACATACTTACATACTCCAGGCAGGCAGGCCGCACGTCTTCATGCCCAGGAGGGCGCTGTGGGGAATCGTCATAGCTTTGCGCCTCCTGGCGTGAAGACGTGCGGCCTGCCTGCCTGCCTGCCTGGAGTATGTAAGTATGTATGTGTTTATGTGTATGTGTGTATATGTCTATATATGGTACTGTGTGACATGTGTGGGGCTGGAACGCGGTTCCGGCCCCACACATGTCCCTGCAGCAGTCCGGATCCGACGGCACCCTTCACCTGCCGGATCCGGACTGCCGCTAGTGTGAAAGAGGCCTAAGGTGGACGCACATTCTCAGTTTAAATCTTTAACTGCCATCAGCTGTATTTACTGCTGGAAGCTGTGACAGTTACTGCGGGAAGGGGGGGGGGGTGCAGTAAAAAGGGCATGCCCCCTGAGCTGCCAGAGAAGAGCAATTGGAGCAATGAATGTGGAGATCTCTGGATCCATGTGAGGTACAAGGCTGGTTCTAGCTTTTTTAGAAAGAGATTGTCATGTCCTATATGATGTCTAATTTTCGCTTTTTTCATTATTCATGGGATATTCCCTTTCATTTTTAGAAGGTGTACATTATACTCCTACTGAAGCTACTTTAATATATGTCACTCATCTTTGAGAAGAGAGACTTAACTACTCAATTTTCCAGATGACACTAAACTGTGTAAAGTAATTAACACAGAAGAGGACAGTATACTGCTACAGATGGATGGAATAGGAATAATGCAAGTCACCAGTACATACTAAATGGTAAAGCATTGGATAACTCTGACATGGAAAAGGACCTAGGAATTTTAGTGAACAGCAAACTAAGCTGCAGAAACCAGTGTCAGACAGCTGCTGCCAAGGCCAATAAGATAATGGGTTGCATCAAAAGAGGCATAGATGCCCGTGATGAGAACATAGTCCTGCCACTTTACACATCACTAGTCAGACCACACATGGAGGACTGTGTACAGTTCTGGGCTCCTGTGAACAAGGCAGACATAGCAGAGCTGGAGAGGGTTCAGAGGAGGGCAACTAAAGTAATAACTGGAATGAGTGGACTACAGTACCCAGAAAAATTATCAAAATTAGGCTTATTCACTTTAGAAAAAAGACGACTGAGGGGAGATCTAATAACTATGTATAAATATATCAGAGGTCAGTACAGAGATCTCTCCCATCATCTATTTATCCCGAGGACTGTGACTGTGACGAGGGGACATCCTCTGCGTCTGGAGGAAAGAAGGTTTGTACACAAACATAGAAGAGGATTCTTTATGGTAAGAGCAGTGAGACTATGGAACTCTCTGCCTGAGGAGGTGGTGATGGTAAGTTCACTAAAAGAGATCAGGAGAGGCCTGGATGTATTTCTGGAGGGTAATAATATTACAGGTTATAGTTACTAGAGAGGGGTCGTTGATCCAGGGAGTAATTCTGATGTCTGATTGGAGTCAGGAAGGCTTCTTTCTTTTTTTAGCCTTATAAACTATGTTACTATATTACGAGTACCAGCTAGATTAATCCACTGCAGAGGAGAACCCCACAATATGTGGACTCCGCAGATCTTTTCATCCTGCAAGCCAGTATACACAATGATATGGATTTATACACATCCCAAATAGATGAGAATATCTGAGGATTATAACTTATATCACCTGAGGTCTCCAAAGTTATTCAAATCAGGTTGACGCTGGGATTTTTATAGAAGGTTCTGCAAAAAGTATGACATGTGACCTGGTGCTTCAGGATTTTAGCAGCCGGTTTACTGGTAACCTGATTATTTATTACAATTCATTCTTTCTGCGAATTTTCAAATCCGGAATTTTTGTCTTTTTTTTTCTATACGTTGATAAAATGCAGAGAATGAAAAGTCAAACGCTAGTAGTATCAGAGATGGGGATACATAGAAGCACCCGATGTACAGAGAGATAAAAATCTGAAGCCTCATTAGAGAAAACCACGACCCAGTTCCACGGTGACGTAATGTCTTTTAATATGCAAATCTGTTACTGAATTCTTAACCCTGACGGGGCAACTATCAGCAGATTCCAGCTCAGGAAGCCTATCGCTATCTATGATTTATCAGCTAAGATTTTCCTACTTGACAAGAACCTGGTTTAGTGCAAAAAAGTTCAAGAGGGGCCTGGATGTATTTCTGGAGGGTAATAATATTACAGGTTATAGTTACTAGAGAGGGGTCGTTGATCCAGGGAGTTATTCTGATGTCTGATTGGAGTCGGGAAGGAATTTTTTCCCCTAAAGTGAGGAAAATTGGCTTCTACCTCACAGGGGTTTTTTGCCTTCCTCTGGATCAGCTTGCAGGATAACAGGCCGAACTGGATGGACAGAGGGCTTTTTTCGGTCTTATAAACTATGTTTTTATGTTACTCCTATAATTGTCTCACATAAAAACATAAAAATAATTTATAGAATATAAACATTTCTATATAACAATTTGCACATTAGATTTAGGCCTTTTTATGTTCCACTCAGACAGGATGCCTGTAGTTGAACCTAGGACCTGGCTGGGATCAGAGTTATCATCCCCAGCTGGTAAACCATTATTACAGGAGAGGGCACAGGTCCAAGTTCCCAATCCACCCCTTCTGCGCATGGTGGGAAGGGGTTAATAAGGTGTTGATCTCTGATCCCGACTATTAGTGTGTCATATGTATGATACATTTGCAGCAAACTCTGGAGGAGCCTATGCAGAGCATGGGAGTGGTAGTGGCCCTGATGAAGTGTGTACTTCCTCAGGCTGTTGCTCCCTGGGGATCGGTGCAGTGGCATTATAGTACTGAAGAAGGGGGCCAGAGTTAAATGTAACAAAGTTCTTTTACTAAGTACAATGTAGAACTAACAAATACATAGTGTAGCAGCAGCCTTTAAGTGCAAATCTTCTCTGGCACGAGTAAGGATGATGGAGGCAGGTTGGATGGCGGCAGTTTAGCACTTAGGTGGTACAGGCATAGTAACATTCTAGGTGATGGGTGTCTTGGCTGTAAACCCTCACCATGCAGCAGTGTCTTTCAAAGGGTATTCCGGGCTTTTAATATTGATGACCTATCCTCAAAATAAGTCATCAATATCAGACCGGCGGGGGTCCGACACCCGGCACCCCCGCCAATCAGCTGTATGAAGGGAAGGCGCCCGCAGTGTGCACGTTCCCTTTCCGTGTCTCTTCCTGCTCGCTGCTTCTACGTCTATCGCAAAGCAGCAGCGAGCAGGAAGAGAGATGGGAGATGACACCTGTACACTGCGCGCGCCTTCCCTTCATACATCTGATCAGCAGGGGTGTCGTATGAGCGTTACCTCTACAGTTTACTTCCTCGCACCTTTCAATTTAGCTGTTTAACCATCTGTAAATTCTTCCTTTGCCTTTGCCTACTTCATACTTCAAAGCAAACAATCACCTCTCTTGACAGGTCTGTTTTAGTACCTGCTTGCATTACCCATGCAATAGCAATTCTAGGGCATCTATTCTTATGACTCTTTGTTGCTCCATCCCTCTATTGTTCCTGCTAGAAATTTATTATTAAAATGCCAGCTGTCTGCAATCAAGGTCCAGCTGGATGTTACCCATTGGAGGTGTGTCCCTGCATAGTCTGGCACTATCAGATCAGATCTGCCAGTGTCAGACTGTGCAGGGACACATGGAAAATGTAAACTTGCCGGTGCTCCCAATGTGCAGTCTTGGGGCCTTTACTTTCAAGGACAGGAAGTTGTCATCAGCCACTTCCTGTCAGCCATCTTACCTTTCATTGCGCTAATTTACCTTGCCTGATGATCCTCCATCATCCCGTGGTATGTCACTGTGAAAGAAAACTTCCATCCAGGACCAGATTTAGCTACAGAAACTATAGACCTGAGTCTATAGGTTGCCCTGGGAGGTAGGCCGATGGAAGAATGTACATATGAATACAATTATTTAAATTAAATGTTTAGAAATGTAAACTAGGTGATCCCTGTGTCATGTGAGTGACAAGAGGACACTCAGGAGGGACGAATGGAAAGCTGCAGGAGGAACTACAGGTTTCGAGAAGGGAACCAATATGTGATGCTTTACAGTAGACAGACAACCAGTAACACCCAGCTGGACCTTAATTGCAGACTGCTGTTTGTTTAAACATAAATTTCTAGCAATAATTATAGAGGGATGGCGCAACATAGAGTCATAGGAATTGTTATTACATGGGAATTGCAAGTAGTTACCAAAAAAGACATGTCAGGAGAGGTGAGAGGTCCCCTTTGAGTTTCCAATTTGTCCCTGCAACGCATGGCGCAAACTCTCTGCCAAAACAGCCTGCCGGAGAGCCACCACATATGTGAAACAAACCTTTCATATGAGTTATGATGATGGAAACTGCTGTTGGCACCAAAGAACCCTCCTTTCGGCACTGATTTCTGCCATAGCGGAAACGTAGGTGGTTACATGTGAGTACCGAACCCTATATACAGACATGACCACAGCCTTCTAATAATAGCTATTACTGACGTAGTTTACACTTTCCATAACATGAAGGTCTGCACAAATGGTTTTTCATGAACTTGACAAGGTTTAAAGCGTCGTACCTCCATCTGAAAATGAAAACTTGACGGTGCTCCCAATGATCAGTCACTATGTGCAGTCTTGGGGCCTTTACTTTCAAGGACAGGAAGTTGTCATCAGCCACTTCCTGTCAGCGATCTTATCTTTCATTGCGCTAATTTATCTGTCACCTTGCCTGATGATCCTCCATCATCCCGTAGTATATCACTGTGAAAGAAAACTTCCACCCAGGACCAGATTTAGCTACAGGAACTATAGACCTGAGTCTATAGGTTTCCCTGGGAGGTAGGCCGATAGAAGAATGTACATATGAATGCAAGGGAGGGACCAACGGAAAGTTGCAGGAGGCACTACAGGTTTCGAGAAGGGAACCAGTATGTGATGCTTTACAGTAGACAGAAATTTAAGGTGTTATAAGGTGTGGTCCACATGATTCATTCCCTATCAGGCCACTAAGTAACATTTATGAAGCTTGACTTTGTTTACTGAACCGTCGATCATTTTAAGGTTTGGTTGAGATAGTTAAATTAAATATTAATACCTTAAAGGGGTTTTCCAGTTTCCATCAACAGCCTTTAAAAAAACCACTTATGAAGGTCGCTGTAATCTTGTAATGTAATGTATTTCTTTTACCTTTATTGCGCCTATCTACCGTTCTGGGCTGTGGTCACATGACTATGTCCAAGCAGCTCTTTCTTATTTCCTGTGATGTTATGTCTATTAGTGGGGCAGTGATAGGGAAGTGTCTATATAACTAGCTGGGTGGGAGGAGCTATAAACTAGCTGGTGGGAGGCGCTATAAACTAGCTGGCTATGGTTAGGGGCAATGATAGGTGAGTGTCTATGTAACTAGCTGGTGGGAGGAGCTATAAACTAGCTGGCCATTGTTAGGGGCAGTGATAGGGGAGTGTCTATGCAACGGGCGGCCTCCCCCCAGGACCTGCTAAGGATGTTGTCACTCGCGTCCCAGGAATGGCGTGTGGTATATTTGTGGCCTAAAATGTCTCTCTATGGTGTGTCACGGTGCTCCTACCTGGATATGGCTTTGGTTCCAAAGCAATAAATAGGGGGAATGATTGAGGGATTTTCAAAATAAACGAGTTCAGACCTTGAGATGAAATCCAAAGCAGCTTTACTTGAGTAGACTTGCATTCAAACAATAATCTTATAAACTGGCAAGCAAACACTTCTGCTCTAATTCTGTTGTTCACTTCTGTGCTGACAAGCTTTCTGAAGACTTAGATTACTTCACAAGACTACACTTTTATCCTTGTTGGGACTTAGGTTAGGCAAGGGAACTTCCTCCTGGCTTCTGAGGCTCTATAATTCTGCCTCGCTGGCCAGAAAAGCTGAAGGTGCTCTGGCTGGAATGGGCAGGTCCAGCAGAAAGGTGACCTGCACAGCTTCCCCTTGCAGGGGGTCAACCTGAACTAACTAGTTCTAACTGGATACCCCCCCCCCCCGTCCTGCAGGAAATGGGACTAGCTTTCTTCTCTCCAGAGGGGGGTCAGAATAGCATGAAAAGGTCCATTCTGAGAAACTACGGCTCTGTCTTGTTTGCTGCCACCTGCTGGTACACCAGGCACATTACATACAGGAAGGAAATAAAACAAAGTAAAGGGTTTACTTGGTGAAAACGGGTCAGGAGAGTCCAAAAATTATGGAAGAAGATATACATGAGGTCAGCAACTATATGAGCAGATCTGTTATAAACCATAGTAATCCCAGAAAGCCCCTTTTAAAGGGGTATTCCCATCTAAAGTATTGATGTCATAGCGCAAGTATATGCCACAAAGGTCTGATAGGAGAAGGTATCCGAGGTAGGACCCTCAGTGAAGGGAGAGCAGCTATGCAGTCATGGCCACCCTCCACTCATTACTATAGGACTTCCGACTTCATTTACCGCCTAGTACAGGACAACAGCAGATCTCCAGATGGTCTAACTTCAGTTCGACTTCCATAAAGCTGACCAAAAGTCAAAATTTCTGTTCCAGGCGTACTTTGTTGTTCCAGGCGTACTTTCTTTTGGCCAATACAGTTTTTATGAAGGTCTCTATACATGAGTGCCCCCTACAGATGTGAATCTAAAATGTCCATGCCAGACTTGTAGCTAGCCATCGCTTCACCTGGAACAATGGTTCCCTGTTCTATCCTCATAAATATATTTCTGCCCCAACAGACTTTTTTACACCCCTGCCCCACACTCCTGTGTATACACCAAACAAGATCCATCTCTTAAAAGTTTACTTGCAGACATTGCCTCCTTGTATGAAGTTTTCTAATAAAGTACCATTAAATGCTCTCATTGACCTGATCTAACCCAATATCAGACGTATCCTCAATGCCAGGATCTGTCTATAGATTACAAAGCAGAACTAGAAATCAAAATGGGTAAAATCAGGTCATTGAGAAGCTTGAGGATTTTTTACATATCACTTTGTGACCTAGATTTCAGGACAAGGTATATCAATGAAACAGTGGGTGCAGATATATGGCATCTGGCAGCCATCCAGGTACACAATTACCGATAAGACGATGTTTGCATACCAAAGGTTTTTTTTCAGATTTGATCACAATTTAGGGATATAAGGTTTACATTTCTCAACAACCAAAATTCCAGAGATACACAGGTTATACCAGCATGCTCCATATCACTATATACAAGAAGATGTATAACTTATACCAGCTGTACATATATAATTATATACAGGAGATGCCCAGGTTATACCAGCATGCTCCATATCACTATATACAGAAGATGTATAACTTATACCAGCTGTACATATATAATTATATACAGGAGATACCCAGGTTATACCAGCATGGTCCATATCACTATATACAAGGAGATGTATACCGTATAGGAATAAAATGATAAGAAACAAGAAAAAACCAATGTGGATAAATAGAACTGTAAAGAAAGCAATAAATGACAAAAAGAAAGCATTTAAATCACTAAAACAGGAGGAGAGCGAGGAAGCATTGAAAAACTGTAAGGAAAAAAATAGAATATGTAAAAGACAAATAAAAGCAGCCAAACTAGAGACCGAGAGATTAATCGCCAAAGAGAGTAAAACTAACCCTAAAATGTTCTTCAATTATATAAATACTAAAAAACATAAACCTGAAGGTGTCGGTCCCTTACAGAGTAGTGAGGGGGGAGTAGCAGAGAGCGATGAGGAGAAAGCAAAGCTACTAAATAACTTTTTCTCCACTGTATTCACTGAGGAAAATAAACTGTCAGATGAAATGCAGAATATAAAAGTAAATTCCCCGTTAAAAGTGTCCTCTCTGACCCAGGAAGAAGTAGAGCTGCGTCTTAAAAAGATTAAAATAGACAAATCGCCAGGACCAGATGGCATACACCCCTGTATCCTAAGAGAATTAAGTAATGTCATCAACAGACCCTTATTTCTGATATTTAAGGACTCTATACTGACAGGGAGTGTTCCACAGGATTGGCACATAGCAAATGTGGTGCCAATATTCAAAAAGGGTCCAAAAACAGAGCCCGGAAACTATAGGCCGGTAAGTTTAACTTCTGTTGTGGGTAAACTGTTTGAAGGTTTTCTGAGAGATGCTATCTTGGAGTACCTCAATGAAAATAAGCAAATAACTCCGTATCAGCATGGCTTCATGAGGGATCGGTCATGTCAAACCAATTTAATCAGTTTCTATGAGGAGGTAAGTTCTAGACTTGACCGCGGCGACTCAATGGATGTCGTATATTTGGACTTCTCCAAAGCGTTTGACACTGTACCACATAAAAGGTTAGTATACAAAATGAGAATGCTTGTCCTGGGAGAAAATGTCTATATGTGGGTAAGTAACTGGCTCAGTGATAGAAAACAGAGGGTGGTTATTAATGGTACATACTCAGATTGGGTCACTGTCACTAGTGGGGTACCACAGGGGTCAGTATTGGGCCCTATTCTCTTCAATATATTTATTAATGATATTGTAGAAGGTTTGCATAGTAAAATATCAATTTTTGCAGATGACACTAAACTGTGTAAAGTAATTAACACAGAAGAGGACAGTACACTGCTACAGATGGATCTGGATAGACTGGAGGCTTGGGCAGAGAAGTGGCAGATGAGGTTTAACACTGACAAATGTAAGGTTATGCATATGGGAAGGAATAATGCAATTCAGCAGTACACACTAAATGGTAAAGCATTGGGTAACTCTGACATGGAAAAGGACCTAGGAATTTTAGTGAACAGCAAACTAAGCTGTAGAAGCCAGTGCCAGACAGCTGCTGCCAAGGCCAATAAGATAATGGGTTACATCAAAAGGGGCATAGATGCCCATGATGAGAACATAGTCCTGCCACTTTACAAATCACTAGTCAGACCACACATGGAGTACTGTGTACAGTTCTGGGCTCCTGTGAACAAGGCAGACATAGCAGAGCTGGAGAGGGTTCAGAGGAGGGCAAATAAAGTCATAGCTGGAATGGGTGGACTACAGTACCCAGAAAGATTACCAAAATTAGGGTTATTCACTTTAGAAAAAAGACGACTGAGGGGAGATCTAATAACTATGTATAAATATATCAGGGGTCAGTACAGAGATCTCTCCCATCATCTATTTATGCCCAGGACTGTGACTGTGACGAGGGGACATCCTCTGCGTCTGGAGGAAAGAAGGTTTGTACACAAACATAGAAGAGGATTCTTTACTGTAAGAGCAGTGAGACTATGGAACTCTCTGCCTGAGGAGGTGGTGATGGTAAGTTCACTAAAAGAGTTCAAGAGAGGCCTGGATGTATTTCTGGAGGGTAACACTATTACAGGTTATAGTTACTAGAGAGGGGTCGTTGATCCAGGGAATAATTCTGATGCCTGATTGGAGTCGGGAAGGAATTTTTTCCCCTAAAGTGAGGAAAATTGGCTTCTACCTCACAGGGGTTTTTTTGCCTTCCTCTGGATCAACTTATAGGAAAAAAGGCCGAACTGGATGGACAGATGTCTTTTTTCGGCCTTACAAACTATGTTACTATGTTACTATGTTATACCAGCTGTACATATATAATTATATACAGGAGATACCCAGGTTATACCAGCATGCTCCATATCACTATATACAAGAAGATGTATAATTTATACCAGCTGGACATATATAATTATACACAGGAGATACCCAGGTTATACCAGCATGCTCCATATCCCTATATACAAGAAGATGTATAACTTATACCAGCTGTACATATATAATTATATACAGGAGATACCCAGGTTATACCAGCATGGTCCATATCACTATATACAAGAAGATGTATAACTTATACCAGCTGTACATATATAATTATATACAGGAGATACCCAGGTTATACCAGCATGCTCCATATCCCTATATACAAGAAGATGTATAACTTATACCAGCTGTACATATATAATTATATACAGGAGATACCCAGGTTATACCAGCATGCTCCATATCACTATATACAGAAGATGTATAACTTATACCAGCTATACATATATAATTATATACAGGAGATACCCAGGTTATACCAGCATGCTCCATATCACTATATACAAGAAGATGTATAACTTATACCAGCTGTACATATATAATTATATACAGGGAATACCCAGGTTATACCAGCATGCTCCATATCACTATATACAAGAAGATGTATAACTTATACCAGCTGTACATATATAATTATATACAGGAGATACCCAGGTTATACCAGCATGCTCCATATCACTGTATACAAGAAGATGTATAACTTATACCAGCTGTACATATATAATTATATACAGGAGATACCCAGGTTATACCAGCATGCTCCATATCACTGTATACAAGAAGATGTATAACTTATACCAGCTGTACATATATAATTATATACAGGAGATACCCAGGTTATACCAGCATGCTCCATATCACTATATACAAGAAGATGTATAACTTATACCAGCTGTACATATATAATTATATACACGAGATACCCAGGTTATACCAGCACGCACTATATCACTAGGTTAAACTGACACCTGGTGAATATAGGATGCTGTACATGTGCTGCATGAATGGAAGATTTGATCCTCTATTTAACCACATATGACGTGACCTCCCAAACCAAGAGCCACAAAATTTACAATGATGCAGAAATCAGGTCAACCGACCACGTTCTAGAAAGGATCTGCCCTCCATACACGTCATTAGTAAGAGCTCCTTTGGATGTATGAACATGTAGGAAAAGCTTCGTTTCCCAGCATTTACCCCACAATTTATTCAAAAAATTCTTCGAAAATGTGATGTGTGCTAAACATTTAAGTTTCATATCTGATATGTTGGTTTTATGAAAGCCCAACTACTACCTCCTACACCTTCTCCCCTTCAAGTCACTCTGAGAGGAGCTATATGCAGAGCTATCATTATAGATTTGCATTGAATGTACTTGTGATTACCTGTGACATGAAGGGAACACTGTAGACAATTCTTTCCTTGATTAAGATATGAGTGGTCCTAGGATGTGTAGTAACATGAGCCTATGACTGCAAAAGTGGGGTTTAAGGGGTGGGTAGAGCGGTCACATCCATCTATCAGCTGGGGTAGGGTGGTGGTACCCAGTGGATACTAAGTATGTGAGGGATGGGATGGTTCTATTTCGGGTTCTAGTTGCCTAGCGCCTCACTCCTTTATCTTCTTGGATGCATTTTTGATTCATTGCCTTGTCTGGTTGCCACTGGACACATTGTTGGTGGACAAGTGATCAGGAATCCAACTCCTAGTCTCAGCAAAAGATTAAAATATGGGTAGTTGCTCAGGACTTGAGACTCTCAGGGGGCCTAGCCCATCCAAAATGGCCTTCATTAAATTTGCCACTGGTTATTTTAAGTTGAGGGTCAAGAAACACTCTGCCCCCCCAAGCCACATGATAGTTCGGCTTTCTGTTCCTCAATGCACAGGTGGACTACCAGTGTTCAGCTTCCTGCTACAGCCTGGAGATGAGTAACCACTGGTCTCCAAGTATGAAATATTAACCTTTCTCCTGCCCTAAACCACCAGGGATTTGGACATTAACTGCTTCTGTGCCCTAAACCACCCAGGATACTTCCATTAAGTCCTTCCGGTGGCCTACGCCACTATGGATGTTGACATATATGATATATTGACACCAGCTCTTACTATGCCTTTAGAACACCAGAGATAATGGCATCAATCCCTTCTATGCCTCAGACCACTAGTGATGCAGACAATTACCCTTTCACTGCCCTAGACCATTAAGAATGCAAATATAAATATGACACTGCGGAAAAATTGTTTCGAGAGAGGGCCTGTAGGTGGCCCTCCGGAAAAATTGTTTAGAGAGAGGGCCTGTAGGTGGACCTCCGGAAAAATTGTTTAGAGAGAGGGCCTGTAGCTGGACCTCCGGAAAAATTGTTTGGAGAGAGGGCCTGTAAGGGGCCCTCCGGAAAAATTATTTAGAGAGAGGGCCTGTAGGTGGACCTCCTGAAAAATTGTTTGGAGAGAGGGCCTCTGGAAAAATTGTGGTAAAAGAGTGCCAGTTGGCCCTCTAAAAAATTGCGTTTTTTGGGTCAGCGTTAGGCAAAGACGACAAGGAGGAGGAGGAGTAGAGAAGAGGAATCGGATACATAAGTAATTTTAATCTTTAGCTGCTTTCCCCCGGAGGAGATTTGAATTCCGGTGAAATCGAGGCTTTGTTCATTTTAATAAGCATCAGCCTGTCAGCTCTGTCAGTTGACAGGAGTGTACGCTTATCGGTGATGACGCCCCCAGTCTCTTGTGACAAGCGCAAAGCTTCCGACTTCATGCTGAGCAGTGAGTTTTTCAACAGGCAAAGCAGCGGGATGGTGAGGCTGATAATGGCGGCATCGCCGCTGACCATCTGTGTTGACTCCTCAAAGTTGCTCAACACCTGGCAGATATCAGACATCCACGTCCACTCCTCATTGTAGACTTGAGGAATCTGACTGACATGACTACCAGTTCTGGTGGAAGTTGACATCTGGCAGTCTACAATCGCTCTGCGCTGCTGGTAAACTCTAGATAACATGTTTAATGTTGAATTCCATCTCGTGGGCACGTCGCACAACAGTCGGTGAGCGGGCAGTTGTAGGCGGCGCTGCGCTGCCCTGAGAGTGGCAGCATCTGTGGTCGACTTGCGGAAAAGCGCACAGATGCGGCGCACCTTGGTAAGCAAATCAGACAGATTGGGGTATATCTTGAGGAACCGCTGAACCGCCGTGCCCATGGATGGTAATTCAGAGGAGGAGGTGGAGGAGGAGGACGGGTCGGAGGAGGAGGCATAGTACGTCTGAGAGACCGTGACCGAGGTAGGCCCCGCAATCCTCGGTGTGGGCAGTACATGAGCGGCCCCAGGGTCAGACTCGGTCCCAGCCTCCACCAAGTTAACCCAATGTGCCATCAGTGATATATAGTGTCCCTGCCCGGCAGCACTTGTCCACGTGTCCGTGGTTAGGTGGACCTTCTCAGAAACAGCATTGGTCAGGGCACGGATGATGTTCTGTGACACGTGCTGGTGTAGGGCTGGGACGGCACATCGGGAAAAATCGTGGCGGCTGGGGACTGAATACCGAGGGGCAGCAACCGCCATGAGGTTGCGAAAGGCCTCGGTCTCTACCAGCCTATAGGGCAGCATCTCCAGGCTCAGAAATTTGTGATGAGATGTGGACGTTGAGGGCTTGGGCATGTGGGTGGGTGGAACTGTATTTCCTCTTGCGCTCCAGCGTCTGCTGTAAAGACAGCTGAACGCTGCGCAGGGACACATTGGTGGACGCTGTGGAGGATCGTGTAGGCGAAGGTGTGGTTTTCCGGCGGGAGGCGCTCGTGCCGGGGTCCTGGGCAGGGGGTTGACTAGCAGAGGCAGCGAGTGACACACGGGAAGGAGCAATGGTGGGACCCAAAGGAGGTGAACGGCCTTGGTTCCATTGAGTGGGGTGTTTAGCACTCATATGCCTGCGCATGCTGGTGGTGGTTAGGCTAGTAGTGGTGGCACTCCTGCTGATCCTGGTGTGGCACAGGTTTCACACCACAGTCCGTCGGTCATCCTCACTTTCTTTAAAGAACCTCCAGACTTGCGAACATCTAGGCCTCGCCACGGGAGCTTCACTACGTGAAACAGTTGCTGCTGATGCATCAGCTCTGGCCCTGCTTCTTCCTCTGGCCACACCACTGCCTCTTCCAACCTGTGCTGGTGCAGCACTCGCCTCCGCCTTAGAAGCACTGTCTTCACTCGGCTTATCAACCCAGCTTGGGTCAGTCACCTCGTCATCCTCCGATTCCTCAGTCTGCTCCCCCCTCGGACTTCCTGCCCTGACAACAACTTCACCACTGTCTGACAACCGTGTCTCCTCATCGTCCGACATCTCTTTACACACTTCTTCCACTAAGTCAACATTGTCATCATCATTATCACCCACAGACTGCGACAGTTGGAAAACTTAGGCATCGGGAAAGAGGTCAGCAGCAACCTGAGAAGTGGTTTGTGACTCTGGGATGGGTCCAGAAAACAGTTCCTCAGAGTATGCCGAATCGCATTACAAATTTTCCTGGGAGGGGGCAGACTGGGGGGAAGGAGGTTGAGATGGAGGAGCCAGAGGAGTGCTCCCTTGGGTAACGTGGGTGGACTGCGTGGAAGACTGACTGGTGGACAAATTACTTGAAGCATTGTCCGCAATCCACGATATCACCTGTTCGCACTGTTGTGGTTTCAACAGTCCTCTACCACGTGTCTCTGTAAGTTGAGACATGAAGCTAGGGAGTGTAACTCTGCGGCGTTCCCCTGCTCCCTCATCAGCAGGTACTGTCTCACCCTGCCCAGGACCACGGCCTCTGGCCCCTGCAGTAATTGAATGCCCACGACCTCGTCCTCGACCCTTAGCCCTGGGGGTCAACATTTTCTGTATATAAGTGTATTATATTAAAAAAAAAAAATGGGCCTGCTGTACTGAAACCCACAAACTTGTTCAATCTGAACAAGTTAATATATAGGTGGATAAGTTAGAGCAAAATTACGTATGTTATTACGTACCGTGCAGTATGGAGCAATTACACTGAAACTATTAGATTAGGTAGTCTTGGTCTACTTAAGTGCAACCCAGACAAATGTCGCACAGAGATTTTTCTAATGTAGCTGTATGATTGAGAGCAAAAGACCTTTTTTTATTACGTGACTTACAGAATGGGTCACCTGGACACAAAATACGGATTGTGGTTTGTGGTGACTGGACATCTGAACTGTGACACACAGAATGGTTCCACACTGCTGTATGAAATGGATTTGTATCACTGAGATAAAAAAAATAATAATAAAATTGTTATATATGGCGATAGCTGCACTACTAGTGCCAGCCAGCCCAGCCAGGAGACAAAAAAAATGTCTTGTAGCCCTTAGAAGGGCTGTTGGGTTCTTTGTGGGTGATTCCTGCCTAACAGAGAACTAAATCCAGGTCCTAACACTCTCCCTGAAACGCAGCAGATCTGTCCCTAACGACATCCAGGCAGCGACTGAGCCGAGCACCGCGGGCAGTCACTAGTATATTCCAGGGTCACCTGATCAGGCCAGCCAACCCCTGCTATCGACATATAAGGGCCCCCCGTGATGCTGGGTGTACCGCAGAGTCTCCTGGCTTGTGATTGGCTGAGTTTATAGGCGCCAAAAATTCAAAATGCGGGAGATGCCATTTCCTCGAGCACCCTAATACTCGAACGAGCACCAAGCTCGGACGAGCATGCTTGCTCATCTCTAGTTGCAGACATTAATCCCTACACTTCCCCCAGTACCCCAGTTACTTCTAGTTCTTATTGTAGTGCTCCAGAGCAAGGATACTTTGGACTATGGACATTGCTACTATGCAAACCCATCACCTCCCTACTTTATTGCACTTTGACACTGTGATTTATGCTGTTGAGTGCTTATACTGTCTCATATTGTTGAACTGCATTTATATGTTTATAGTAATATATCCCGTTATTACACTACAGGTGCAATAGACTTTATGACTTTCTACCTAAGCAATGTTTTGGAGGGGAAAAAAACAAGACATATTGACCTTCTGACTGTCTGGGTTATCTCTGTTGTTTATGTCTGCAGACTTGTTTATATCTAGAAAAACTGTTTATTCATTCCCATAGACTTGCATTGAATCTATATAGAAGATCATGACAGACTAAAATTGTAACATTGTTTCTGTTTAGGTTGTACGTCTCCATTCCACCCCAGGTTCTAATTCAAATAGAAACTGTATGTAAGGAAAGAAGTGAGAGTCACTAGCTGTCTGCAGATAGGAACCAGTGCTTAGTAGAAGAAACTGTCTAAGTAACCAGAAGAAGATTCTGAAATGGGGATGCTGAGCCACAGACCCCGGGTTACCAGCCCGTTGATCAGTGAGCCACAGACCATGGGCCACCAAGTTTTTGGCCAGGGTACCAGCCTTCTGAGAGAGAGAGGGATAGCTAGCTCAGGCCTTTCCTCAGCCTGAAACCATCTTTTGCCAGGGCGGAGACTGGAGAAGCCAACTAAGTGCCTTTCCTGTATTGTTTTACACTTGAGTTCCTCAAGTAAAGAAGCACACTGGCTTACTGCAGAACCTGATTCTCTGGGTTTATTTTCCATTGGAAACCACACCGTACCATCCCTTCCCTAGAGCAGCAACACATAGTGACACCTCAACAGTGTCTGGGGGACCCAGCATCACGCTGGGGCCACCCCAAAGTCATTCACTGCATTACAAACCAGGAAAAAAAAATCAGATGATAATTTTATTCTATAGTTTATTTTAAAATGTGCAACAAAAATTTTAAATATTCAAAAACTTGAGAAACATTTTAATGAACATAAGTGTCAAATACTTAATAATAATAATTTAAATATCCTAAATATGTTTAATCTTAATTATTTATAAAATAAATAAAATAGAATAAAATAAAATAGAATAAAATATTTCCGATGTCCATCAGTCATAAGATCACCAGCTATTTGAGGTACTGGGTGATGTGCCGGACACAGGTGCAGCCCACGGTGACCAGCTGCTTGTCCAGCTTATAGACGGGGACACATCCTCTCATCTCACGACGCAGGACCAGGATCTCCTGTCTGATGGGGACTGAGTTCATGTTGAGGTCCACATTACCCTCAGGGTCCAAACAGCCGTGGTGGAGACATCTGGCCTCATTGATGACCACCGGTAATCTGTTGTTGTCCACGTTAGAGCTGGAGGAAAGGGAAGTAGAGTAGAAAAAAAAAAACATTCAAGAGCAAGTTCACATTTAGTTGGGATCAATGGCTATAAAATATAAAAATATCTGCCAGTATAATATACTGTCTCTTAACTAACTTGTTTAATTTTGCACATTTGACATCATCACTCTGCCCGTAGTTCTAAAAAGATAAGGACTGCACACCCAATGTTTGGGGTGAATTATTTGTGATAATCAAAAAATATGTAAAAAATCTTGAGGTTCTTAAGAAAACATTTTTTACAAAAAGGGAAACAGACATTAACCCCTCAGCTACCCTAGAACATCAGGGATAATTGTGTTAATCTAATCACCAAACTTGACCATCAGGGATGATGACAAACACATCAGAACAGAAGGCCACCAGAGAAGGAGTTCTTCACCCCATACCTCCAAACATTTACTTTCCAATCCACAACATCCAGAAAACCTTCTAAAACAGCCTAGAAATTACTGTTTTTTTATGCAAACTGGAATATGACACATTCATTTGCAGCGGGTATGGATAACCTCATGATGAACCCTAGACCACCATGGGAGTTGGTCTTTTCTGTAGCATGGACCCCCTTCCTTAGTCCGCCAGACAAAAACTGCTCCACCTTACACTCTGTCGCAGGCCGTCCTCACCTGATTCCTGCTCCTTTAGGGAGCATGCACTTTCTTAAAGGACTAGCGTGCAAGGGCAAGTCTGTTGCTATCCAATGGCAGTATTCCCTGGGTTGTTTAGGGCACCCTCCTCTATAGGTTCCTAGCTTGTCAAGTCCTGAGAAAGTGTACTATTGTATTGTTCTGACCTACTGTACTGCCTGCCCTGACCTATTAGTTGACTACCATCATACATGAACTCTCATTAACTCTGCCTGTTTTGACCTAGGCATGTCCACTGACCATGATCTTGCCTATCCCCTTGGTGCAATGCACCAGGGTCTCCGCCAACCACATCCCTCTCCCCCCGGGTCAGCAGCCTCTAAATGGAGACAAGTCCTAGAAGTAGCAGCTTGGTAGCCCCTGCAACAACGTCCAGATCCCCGTATGGGGATGAAATGGTGAAAACCAGGGGCACATCTTGACATCTTGGGTTGTAGCCCAAACCAAATCTTTTCAGTAGGCACACTAGGCCCTCACCCACTGCATTACAACTGTTCCGTAGGACTGGTTTCAAGCCAAGGTAAAAAGATCTGCTCTATGCAGGACCATAGACCAGCATTTTACATGGCGCACTCCTCATCATAAATGATGTACATCCTTCAGCAATCCGTGCACCAGAATGAAATCTATGGCCGCTCAGAGCTGCCATTTATTTTTGTCTTCATTTAAGCCAGAAAACTGGTCCCACTCTTTCCCTTGCCGCACCACATTTTCGGAGAGTTCCCAGGGCGTAGTAAGAACTACTCAAGTGGTGTTTAAAAAGGTACAAACATGAGATTTGAAACTTTTTTATGCCAGAAAACCAAAGTAAGAGTTATCTGTAAGAGAGACCCACTAACCATGTGCATTTATTATTTCCAGAAGGGCCTTTGGGCACTAGGGCCTGGTATATCTTATGCCTATGCGCAAAATCTATGTTACCATTTTGAACATTTTTGAGAATCACCAAGCCAACATGAACCACTATAGTAAAATCAGGATGAAAAAGTTAATGGGTAGATAAAGAAAGCCTCATCTTTGTTGTGACCCATAATATGACTACACTGACGCATTTCATGGCTGTCTCGGTGGAAGTGGAAAGCTTCTTACCATGGCCGATACACGAAATATTAGAGTAGCAGATTCTGTACTAACATTTTATATGTTGCTTCTTATAGATCCTCCACTTTTCAATGTCAATTTTATATACTTTGCTATGACATCCTATAATCCAGATTATCTGATAATCTGCCACCTATCAGGCCTTAATAATTATATTTACCTGTATTCCCATGGAGACATTGAGCGACTCTTGATGCTGTCCATCATAAACTGTGCAGAACTCCTACTGCTGAGATTCATATCAACCTTCACACGTGGTGGAAATGTGGTGTCCAGTTGGAATGGACAATCACCACCAGACACTAGATGGACATCCCACCCATCAGCTCCAGGTGTATCATATTCTGTTCCTTGGACCCAGCGGGAAAGACTCAAAAGCAGCAATCCAAAAACAACCTGTAAATCATAGAGTCGTTATATGTACAACATGTTCTAACCAATGGAGAAGAGTCACCCAAGGTCTGATCTAATCTGCACTTACTCTATCTAGCCAGAACCGAACATGTAACACCGCTACGACTTGACAACTGGTGGTCAGATTGAACCAACCAAATACGATGGGTGCACCAAGAACTTACAGGCCATATGTGGACCCCAAGAGTTATAAGAAGACTGGTTCCATGTTATCCAGAGAAAGCAACAAACTGGATAGGGTCAATTTTCTTGCAATTTTGGTTGGGTGTTGGTCCTCCAGGTCTTCAATACATGTTTGTTAACCACAAAATGATTCTCTGGGTAAAGTTGACCCCCTAATTGATGACTAAAACATTGTGGAGAGAGTAGATGATAGCAGTATCGTCATTATCATAGATGTCTACTTGGTTTAGGTTAGTCACTCGAGGACGGCATCAAAGAATACAACCCAAAAACATAGTCAAGATCCAAACTAACTGAGGTCCAAACTAACTGAGGTCAAGACATTCAGACAGTGGGGTGAAAAACAATAGTGTAGTCAAACAATCCAAGTGAATGTGAACCAAATCGGTAATGCACAGAGTAGGACCACATTGTAAAGGACACCAGAGAGAAGCAATAGGAGAGTCATGATTTGGAACTGCACCCTTATGGTCTGTAGTCCGTATTGGGCATTGTGGTTTAGTCTAAATTAACTGAATAGAGCTGAACAACCCAACTAGACAAAACCTACAGATGAGACTGGAGCTGTTTCAGGAAAATATGTATCAACACAAGACATAGGTGCACACCTCGTTGGTCAGCCCTCCATAAACTAATGTACATACAGTAGACCAATAGAAAAGATCTCACTTACCGCCGATCTTATTATAGGAGCCCCCATTGTTCTAATAGATGTTCCCTCGTTGGGTTCCAGTTGAAGATTGTATAGTTACTGACTCCAGTACTCATATTTATAACAGGAATACCTGATCCTGGAATTTTTGTCATCCTCATATATAGTTTCAATCACACAAGGCATTTTTCAGAATATATTTTAATGTTTAAGAATTTAATAAGAAACACCAGGAGAATTTACCTGTGAGGAACAAGACCCAACATTGCGGAATACCCGGATCACTGATTAACTAGTGGAGACCAGCGAAACCATCCATGTTATCAGTATCCAGCAGAGATGCAAAGAGCTCATAAACTGAACACTGAAGATAAATTATGAGGTGTGAAAACTTATAGTAGTTATATTCTTGTACACAGGGGGCAGTATTATAGTAGATATATTCTTATACATAGAAGCAGTATTATAGTAGGTATATTGTACATAGGAGCTGTATTATAGTAGTTATATTCTTGTACATAGGAGCTGTATTATAGTAGTTATATTCTTGTACATAGGAGCTGTATTATAGTAGTTATATTCTTGTACATAGGAGCAGTATTATAGTAGTTATATTCTTGTACATAGGAGCAGTATTATAGTAGTTATATTCTGTACATAGGCTTATTATAGTAGTTATATTCTTGTTCATAGGAGCAGTATTATAGTAGTTATATTCTTGTACACAGGGGGCAGTATTATAGTAGATATATTCTTATACATAGGAGCAGTATTATAGTAGTTATATTCTTGTACATAGGAGCAGTATTATAGAAGTTATATTCTTGTACATAGGAGCAGTATTATAGTAGTTATATTATTGTACATAGGAGCAGTATTATAGTAGTTATATTCTTGTACATAGGAGCAGTATTATAGTAGTTATATTCCTGTACATAGGAGCAGTATTATAGTAGTTATATTCTTGTACACAGGAGGCAGTATTATAGAAGTTATATTCTTGTACATAGGAGCAGTATTATAGTAGTTATATTCTTGTACATAGGGGGCAGTATTATAGTAATTATATTCTTGTACATAGGGGACAGTATTATAGTAATTATATTCTTGTACATAGGAGCAGTATTATAGTAGTTATATTCTTGTACATAGGAGGCAGTATTATAGTAATTATATTCTTGTACATAGAAGTATTATAGTAGTTATAATCGTGTACATATGAGCAGTATTATAGTAGTTATATTCTAGTACATAGGAGGCAGTATTATAGTAGTTATATTCCTGTACATAGGAGTAGTATTATAGTAATTATAATCTTGTACATAGGAGCAGTATTATAGTAGTTATATTCTTGTACATAGGAGCAGTATTATAGTAGTTATATTCTTGTACATAGGAGCAGTATTATAGTAGATAGATTCTTGTACATAGGGGCAATATTATAGTAATTATATTCTTGTACATAGAAGTATTATAGTAGTTATAATCATGTACATATGAGCAGTATTATAGTAGTTATATTCTTGTACATAGGAGGCAGTATTATAGTAGTTATATCCTGTACATAGGAGTAGTATTATAGTAGTTATAATCTTGTACATAGGAGCAGTATTATAGTACTTATATTCTTGTACATAGGAGCAGTATTATAGTAGATATATTCTTGTACATAGGAGCAGTATTATAGTAGTTATATTCTTGTACATAGGAGGCGGCATTATAGTAGTTATATTCTTGTACATAGGAGCAGTATTATAGTAGTTATATTCTTGTACATAGGAGCAGTATTACAGTAGTTATATTTTTGTACATAGGAGCAGTATTATAGTAGTTATATTTTTGTACAGAGGAGCAGTATTATAGTAGTTATATTGTTGTACATAGGAGGTAGTATTACAGTAGTTATATTCTTGTACATGGGAGACAGTATTATAGTAGTTATATTCTTGTACATAGGAGCAGTATTATAGTAGTTATATTTTTGAACAGAGGAGCAGTATTATAGTAGTTATAATCTTGTACATAGGAGCAGTATTATAGTAGTTATATTCTTGTACATAGGAGCAGTATTATAGTAGTTATATTCTTGTACATAGGAGGTAGTATTATAGTAGTTATATTCTTGTACATAGGAGGCAGTATTATAGTAGTTATATTCTTGTACATAGGTGCAGTATTATAGTAGTTATATTCTTGTACATAGGAGCTGTATTATAGTAATTATATTCTCATACATAGGGGCAGTATTATAGTAAATATAGTCTTATACATAGGAGTAGTATTATAGTAATTATAATCTTGTACATAGGAGCAGTATTATAGTAGTTATATTCTTGTACATAGGAGACAGTATTATAGTAGTTATATTCTTGTACATAGGAGCAGTATTATAGTAGTTATATTTTTGAACAGAGGAGCAGTATTATAGTAGTTATAATCTTGTACATAGGAGCAGTATTATAGTAGTTATATTCTTGTACATAGGAGCAGTATTATAGTAGTTATATTCTTGTACATAGGACGCAGTATTATAGTAGTTATATTCTTGTACATAGGTGCAGTATTATAGTAGTTATATTCTTGTACATAGGAGCTGTTTTATAGTAGTTATATTCTCATACATAGGGGCAGTATTATAGTAAATATAGTCTTATACATAGGAGCAGTATTATAGTAGTTATATTCTTGTACATAGGAGGCAGTATTATAGAAGTTATATTCTTGTACATAGGAGCAGTATTATAGTAGTTATATTCTTGTACATAGGAGCAGTATTATAGTAATTATATTCTTGTACATAGGGGACAGTATTATAGTAATTATATTCTTGTACATAGGATCAGTATTATAGTAAATAGATTCTTGTACATAGGGGCAGTATTATAGTAATTGTATTCTTGTACATAGAAGTATTATAATAGTTATAATCTTGTACATAGGAGCAGTATTATAGTAGTTATATTCTTGTACATAGGAGCAGTATTATAGTAGTTATATTCTTGTACATAGGAGCAGTATTATAGTAGTTATATTCTTGTACATAGGAGCAGTATTATAGTAGTTATATTCTTGTACATAGGAGCAATATTATAGTAGTTATATTCTTGTACATAGGAGCAGTATTATAGTAGTTATATTCTTGTACATAGGGGCAGTATTATAGTAATTGTATTCTTGTACATAGAAGTATTATAGTAGTTATAATCGTGTACATAGGAAGCAGTATTATAGTAGTTATATTCTTGTACATAGGAGGCAGTATTATAGGAGCAGTATTATAGTAGTTTTATTCTTGTACATAGGAGGCAGTATTATAGTAGTTATATTCTTGTACATAGGAGGCAGTATTATAGTAGTTATATTCTTGTACATAGGTGCAGTATTATAGTAGTTATATTCTTGTACATAGGAGCTGTATTATAGTAGTTATATTCTCATACATAGGGGCAGTATTATAGTAAATGTATTCTTATACATAGGAGCAATATTATAGTAGTTATATTCTTGTACATAGGAGCAGTATTATAGTAGTTATATTCTTGTACATAGGAGGCAGTATTATAGCAGTTATATTCTTGTACATAGGAGGCAATATTATAGTAGTTATATTCTTGTACATAGGAGCAGTATTATAGTAGTTATATTCTTGTACATAGGAGGCAGTATTATAGTAGTTATATTCTTGTACATAGGAGCAGTATTATAGTAGTTATATTCTTGTACATAGGGGCAGTATTATAGTAATTGTATTCTTGTACATAGAAGTATTATAGTAGTTATAATCGTGTACATAGGAGGCAGTATTATAGTAGTTATATTCTTGTACATAGGAGGCAGTATTATAGTAGTTATATTCTTGTACATAGGAGGCAGTATTATAGTAGTTATATTCTTGTACATAGGAGGCAGTATTATAGTAGTTATATTCTTGTACATAGGAGCAGTATTATAGTAGTTATATTCTTGTACATAGGAGCAGTATTATAGTAGTTATATTCTTGTACATAGGAGGCAGTATTATAGTAGTTATATTCTTGTACATAGGAGCAGTATTATAGTAGTTATATTCTTGTACATGGGAGGCAATATTATACTAGTTTTACTTGTGTTTGATATTTGTATGCTCCATTGACACTCTTTTTGTTCTTTAGGTAGTGATGTACATCGAAAACAAGGGTCCTATTGTAAAGATTAATTAGACCACTCCTTGGGCCAATTTCCCATGCCCCCTTTTTCCTAACCTCCATGGTCCAGAATCCCTTTTTCTCAAGGGCCTAATAGCAGCTTCATGGTCTGCATCTATGGTGTGTATGCCTTTCTATAGTTTAAAGGGTTCTCAGATTTTTATATTAATGGCCTATTCTTAGGACAGATCATCAATATCAGTGGGAGTCAGACCCCGCCATATCCCTGTCAATCAGTTCTTCTACAGTAACTCTGGCACTGGATATAAGCACCAGAACTACAAAGCTCTGTCCACTGTGTGGTGGAGGTAGCCGGTTTCTGAAGCACTGTTCAATTTACAGCTTTACCTGTTCTTAGGCTAGGCCAACAATATAAAAATCGTGAAGAACTCCTTTAAGTGAGTCATTAATTTACATTCTAGAGATGTTAATAACGATGGATTAAATTTTTCTCAGTGAACTACAAAGTACAGTTTAACATGTGCTGTTATCTCTGTGGTCCGAGATAAGCGGCGAGAGTTCAGCTAAATTATGGCCCCTGATTAGGGAAGTGCCGGAGATCTTATGCCGGTTTCTCTCTCTTATAATCTGACATAACAGGGTAGAGCCGGACAGTCCACATTCCCCAATGATCATAGACACGACTGGAACTTACAGAAACTCTTTGGAAAACTATGATTCCTGGGATGGAGACTCCACCAGGAGCCGCAACTTGTATAAATAGAGAGAAGGACTGGGATCCAAGAATTAGAATAGCAGATCCACTGAACTATACGGAGAACCCAGCAGAAGGAGAAGAATGGTCCATATAAAAACTTCACTGGTGCTAGTGAGTATCTCATTTTATTTGTTTTTAGTGTCAACTTTAGTGAAGCTGATTATATTGAGATTCAACATTTTATAAAGTATTATTATAAAGCCAAATTGGCCACCAAAATACCAAAGGATCCTATGGTGGATCCAAGCTCTGACACAACAATGGGCTCTGCAGATCCCACAAAGCAGTGTTCCTCAACTCCTGTCCTCAGGGCCCACCTGCAGGTCATGTTTTCAGGATTTCCTTAGCATTGAGCAGGTGATACAATTAGTGTCAGTGCATCAGGACTTACCACAGGTATTCGTTCTGTGGGATATTCTCAAATCATGACTGGCAGGTGGGCCCTGAGGACTGGAGTTGAGGAACACTGCTACACACAGCATAATATTATTTTTGGGTAAATTTCCCCTTTAACATGGCTATTAATGCCTATATTATTACTGTCATCTGGGATAGGGCTTCAAATGAACTTCCCCTTAAAACAGTCTTCTTAAATCAAGGTGAGAGAGAGAAATGTGCTTCTCTTCAGCCATTCTTGGAATTCCTCCATGTTCATGTCTATTCATTAGGTTTTTGTCCTGGTGTCCTTCTGCTCATCCGCTGTTCTACCAGAGGACTACCTACCCAACTTCAGTTCCCAGTTGGGATCAAGGGATGAAGAGCTCCCTCTAGAGGCTAGAGAGAGATGTCCTGGGAGAAAGAATAGGCGTCTGCCGACCTCTATGACTTTGGACATCAGTCTTATAGATACCAGCTATCTGGATAGTTTGGTGCTGATGGAGGACATTCACACCCGGTCTCTATCACCATGGGATTACAGGTAAAATCTATGTTGAAACGTCTTAAATTCTTTAAGCTGATTACGTTTATCACCAACATGGCTGCCAAGTTAAATGTGTTATCCCAAGATTCATGTAAAAAATGAAAATTAGACATCATACATTACATGACTATCTCTTTCTAACACAGCTAGAACCAAGCCCTGTACCTCCATGTATTGCTTCAATTGCTCTCTTTGGTTTATTTCAAGATGGCAGCTTAGGGGGGCATGTCCTTTCTCAGGGGATGTATCCTGTAACTGAAACAGCTTCGAACAGTGTATGTGGCAGTTAAAGGTTGGAATTGAGCATGTGCGGCCACCTTAGCAAGGTACACAGAGAAATAAGGAAAAGTGCAAACAGCAGATGGCACTATACAGATATATTTTATTGAATAACTCAGTGGTCATACTAAAGTATTCAGAACCAGGTTCTGGCTTGAAAAAATGCTGAATATTTTTTGTGGGACAACCCCTTTAAATGTTCAGCAGGACCACTTTAACCATAGGCCGCATTGTGCACTTGCACCAGACCCTCTGGCAGTGAGCCCCCTGATGGTGACTCCATATATTTGATTTCTTTAGACACCAACACAGCTGTTAAGTATGGTGGAGCAGGGGTAGTCTAGCAAGTAGCTTCAGAGCAGAGGAGTTTTAGGAGTAATCCCAGCTGGTACCATCTCCCAGTCAACAGCAAGAGCAGTAGGTAAGAGCAGATAGTGGTGGATGTGGAGTAGTACAGGAGCTGTTGAAGGGAAGAAAAATAGCACCAGACAGGAAGGATGGGGTGAAGTTAGAGGAAGTATTTGGAGCGGCTAGAGAATGGAGATAGAAAGATGCAGAGTAAGAACAGTACCAGACAAGAGCGGGTAGAGTGGAAAGTATGGAAAGACAGGAACAAGAGAGAGAGGTGAGTAGAAGAAAGTGTTCATGTTGTTGGCAACCACCATTGGAATCTGACATGGCAGCAGAACACTGGGCCAAAAACATTAGTTTAGGTGAAGACTAAAGCGGGACATCTATTTGTCCTTGGAGACACTAGTTATCTAGCACTATTATTTTGGTCACTATCTGAGACACCGCGTTGAGGGTAACAGTATCATGTATGTGGATATAGGTGGGGAGGGTACTGAAAAAGCAAAGAACCAAAGATGTCTGGGCAGCAAGTTCTGCAGAGACAAGTAGAAACCAGGAGACATTGCCCCAATGGTCTGGGCTGGGCAGAGAAGAAAGGGGAAAGTAAACTTCTCCAATCAGAGAGGATTTCAAACTTTCCCATGAATGTGCCTAAAAAATTCTCCCCTAAATAGATAGAATTGTTTTATGACATTTAATTGACTGTGTAGACATCAGAAGATAATGACAAATGTTCACGAGGTCGGAGGGAGGGAGTTACTCATAAAACCTCTGATGGTCAATTTCATCAGGGGCATCCATCCAACTGCCAGTTTGAGCTTTCTTCCAGACATGATGCAAGTATCATTGTTGCCTCTCTTAAATAATTGTGAAGGTCAATACTGTATTGCTAGGAGCGGCACTACACTTATAGAACAATAAATTAAGATCAATTCGCTATTCACACTGGTCAATTCTTGTTAAAACTCAAAAATAAATTAGGCAAAAAGATAATTGTTAAATATCAAAAGACTTTAAAGGTACAGTCACACGTTCAGGTTTCCTGATTCAGTTTTTGGAAATCAAAACATCGAGTGAATTCGAAAAAGAGGAAACGTTAAATCTGTCCTTTATAATTTCTCTCCTTTTATGATCCAATTCTGCTACCATACTCGAAATATAGCACTTCACCAAAATGACATAGTAGTTGTCAGAGCCCTAACCCTAACCTAACCCTTATACAAGTATCTCAGAATATTAAAACTCTCTCATCAAGTATCTGCCTGTTCTTCTGACCTGTAGTGTTTTTCTTCTTTTTAGTTTCAACTCAGATCCCAACAGATTCCCCTTCGTCATTGCCGAGGCCAATTGTCTCACTTTCACTTGCGTAGACGCTGATGGCAATGAAAATCCAGGCCTGATCTCCTACCCCATCCAGCAGGAGGTGATGGTCCTACGTCGGGAGCAGAAAGGCTGCAGCTTCTCCTATAGACTGGAGACCGAGGTGGTCACACTGGGCTGCACGTGTGTCAAGCCTGTCGTCAGCTATCATCTATAAGATTCATTATAAGAATCCTAAAATGTATATAAAAACATGTAATTGTAATGGTAGAGGATCCTCCAACCTGTGCTATTTTGGATTTTTTTGTACGTTGTTTTTTCTTGTTCCATAAATGATAACCATGATATCGTTCTCTTCTGGTGTGGTCACTTACGTTGCTAAGAATAATTTCAGGCTGTTACTTTTTACTATTGGTGTTACCTGATTAGGTAGATCTTCAGATAACTGACCACACGTTGGCTTGTGGTCATCCATTTTTCCTAGGTTGCAGACCTTCATATTTTGGTGCTGTGCACTACGGCTTCTTTCTTTTGCTATAAATGGTACACACAGATTCTGAGAAAGTGGGCCATAGGACATGTAAAGGTGTACATACCATAAAGACAGAACATATGACTGATCTGGGGCTCTTTGATAGAAGGGCCCAATCCTGGTTTGTTCCAAACACAGTGCTGCTGGGTCTCCTCAGTCCATTAAAACTGCATTGTTAGTGAGGGAGGGGAGGGAAAGTTGGACCCAAGAATAATGGATAGAGTGTGGAGAGGGAATGAACACTAGGCTTATATGTCCTAAGGGGGCAAAACCAGCATCATTAGACCGGCCAATTTTAATCTTTGTTATGGGGCTTTGGAGGTTTACCATGTATGTCACTCATCATGACATAAGGCTGGCTATTAGAGCGCTATGTAGAAGAAAGTTCTAGGTTATATCCCAGTAACCCAAGGAAAAAAATAAATAAAAAAATTAGGGGAAAAAAATTACAGACGATTTACCCCTTCCACTCTTGTAAAACTTAAGACATTCGAAGAAGAGGTATAGATAATATATGTCCAGTAGGCAAGCTTCATGGGCTTACCAGTTCTTGACCAGCGTGGTAGCCATGGGGCTCACAATAATGATCCGATATGCATAGGTTTTTTTAGATGGACTGCCATGTATGAAATTTTTGGTTTCTTCGAACATCATGGAGGTTGGTTGTTGTTCTTGAGTATTTAAGGTGGTCCATTTGTAATAAATATCCAACACTCAGAAAGCTGAGATATCGGACGTTGCTTGAAAAGTTCCTCACCCTAATAAGCTGGTGACTACAACTCTAGATGGTTGAAATGAACAATATTTGACACCTTAGACCTTCATGGGAATTATTTAAAGCTAGACTTTCGCCAGAATGGGTTTTTTTTTTTTAACACATTTCCTTAGAATTTTTGGCTGTTTTTCTATTTTAGATTTCAGCAGTACTATTGTCAGGTTGAACTATACTGTTTGAATTTCCAAATCATATTTTCCTTTCTGCCTGCTACATAAAGCACATGTAGACATTAGATATTAAGATGACGCCTGTATCCGGGACTACATTTAAGACTGCACCATGTGATTCACGTGAAACTGAGTTTCGATTCAGTGAAACCGAGACCTAGGGGGCTGCTAGTACCTGCCTTGATCAAGCAGCCTGCACGAGCCCAGAACAAAGGGAATCACACAGAAGAAGAACCTATCAGAAGATAATAACTCTACCGGATACAAGACATATATGCTTTTGTAATACAGCTTTGCAGTGTGTCTAGAATGTAGTTTATGTCCTGGTACATCCTGATACGGATTCGACTCCCCCGCCCACCTGTCCAGGGTGCTGCGGTGGGGGTATTAACCAAGATATGCGACTAGAGGAACAAAGAATATGTGTTCATTGCTTGTTAGCTTGCGGGGAAAACTCTGTGAATGAGGCCCCCACCTTTTCTACTGTGTGTATATGTTTAAAGCCTGCCTATTATTATTAATCACGCCTTTTTTTGTATAACAAGTATATACACTGGAAATAAAGGAGAGAGAGCTCATAAGCTTCTAGCCGTATCACCACTGAGTGCCTTGCATGAGCTGAGATTGAAACTGAACCACGTGTCAGACTCTTTCTTAGTATGCTAGCACATGCTTGAATGATTTGGAGCGAGTGACCGACGAGTTTCTAATCTAACTGAATCTTCACCCCAACATATGGCGCTCCCAACGTGGGGCCAGGCCAACTGACCATCGAGGACCACCGACCCAGACCGGACCTCCGATGTCGGCCACCTGTCCACTGACCCGAGGCCTGATCAATCTCTTCAGAGTCACAGTAAGTGTACGCATATATATATGTGTCATTTACTGTTGGCTGTCAGTGTACAGTTGTCTGGATAGGAAAGTCTATATGGATCGGTACCTACGTTGATAGTGATACAACGGTATGGTTACAGTGCCTGGTCGCGAACCTGTTTTCACGGCTTATCACTGACTACTCGGTCACTCGTGGTTTTTCTTCTTATGTGAGCGGACAAGGAACGGACGTTATTGATTGACTGCTTAAATCTGACTCGAACTACTGAAATTGGGCAAATTCACATAAAACAGTCGCAACATCCGACCTAGACGTAAGCTGCTAGTACGAGAAAGTAAACAGAGCAGGCGTTGCCACGCACTGGACGCAGGCCGCTAGTCAGTGGAGTGAAACAGAGCGGGCGTCAATATTTATGTGAGTGTCGTGATGATAGATATTACCCAGTGACCGCAACCTGTGGTTGGGGACCTGACTCTTGAAATCCTGTAACCTGGTATTGGTGGATTCAAGAGGTGGTTGTGGGGTCACATATCTGGCGAGTGGCCACGCAGATAAGTAATATCACCAGGTCATAAACATGTTGCGACTGTTTAAAAGAAAACATACCCTGCCAGATGGTGCACAGACGGCAGTGGATCTGGTCCGAGTCAGAGAAGGCAGGAGATACGTGAAGGAGGCTTCGAAGTTGTACAAAGGTTGAGAAAAATATTTCCATTGCGAAATGGCGGATTTGACTCCTAAAGTGAGACAATGGGAGAAAGGGAAAAAAAAAAAAAGATCTTCTTCTTCTTCTTCAGTTCTAGTTCAGCTCTGTGTCTCCTGTAGTTTGCAGTTTCAGCCCCCCCTTTGGAATTTATGACTATGATAATCCACTTGTTATGTCTGTGTGGACCAGAAATCTGACCTTGTGTGTTGCCAGAGAACCGACTTGTAGATGAAGGTCACACAGCCAAGTTTACTGTGAGCGATATCTGCTCAACTGTGATGATGAGGCCAAATTAAGGGTTAAGTTGAGAATGGAAGAAATCATCGCTCACAGGGAAGTGTTCTGGCATTAGGCCAAAAAGGAGTGAACACTGGACATTCGGCCTTGAATTTACAACATTATATTCTAGATTTTATGAAAAGAAAATAATGCGATTTAGTCTGGGCAGAAAGGTATAATGAAAAGACAAATGATTTCTTTTACATGCCGTCAGCACGGTCCCTAAGATGGTACAGGAGGACCCTGCCGCGCTTCCGATGCAGACACATCCCCCCACTAACCCCCGCAGTCTCCCTCTCCAGAGGGGTGGACCTGTAAAGTACGTCAGTGCCAAAACCACGCCCACGGCTCACCTCCTTGTATTCAGTTATCACACAAGATGGCACGTCGCGTCCCAATTTCCGTTCCAGCAGCCATCTTAACTAATCCTATTCCCACTCCGGTGGCCATCTTAACTCCTGCAACTTCCTTTCCAGGTGGCCATCTTAACTGAGGGAACATCAGTCCCCGCCCAGCGGCCATCTTAGTTACTGGTATTCTCCATGACACGGCTACAAGTGGGAAATAATGCACATAGATGGAAGTAGAAGCACAACGAGTACTCGACTTAGTAAATGAGGGATATAAATATAACTGTAATTAGTTAATATTGTTTAATTAGAAATCAGAAATTTTATAAATTAATAACTTTCCTTTTTCTCTTTCTAGCAGCTTGTAAATGTCCAAGAGTCGAGACAATAGTTTAACAATGTGTTGTAGGAGTGAACAACCGAAGACAATGGTATTATGTGCCAGCAATTGATTCACTTAATGTTTCTTTCTACCCCCTCCGTACAGGATGGTTTTCTGTGTGTATCCGTATCCAGGAAAGCTGTGTCTGTGAGATTTGACCCATTCAGTGGAATGTGAATGAATGTAGCTTGAAGTTGTACTTGTGTGTGAATTGTGCGTGGATGCAGCAGAGAAAATGAAGGAATGTGTATGATGAAATACATTTGTTTTTCTTTATATGCGCATTGGGGATTTTTATTTTTCCTTGGTACCAAATATTTTGACCAAACTCTACATTTTATTTTTAAAAACAAGGCAATAAAACGTTTATGGGCCCTTCATGTTTTGTGTCTGTATTGTCTGATCTGTTTGTTTCTATGTTTGCTTTTTGTCGACTTGTTGTATGTCTAATGTACTAACATCAGAGATCTGACCTCATGGACAACCAAGACAAGACTGACTCAAAGAGGGAAGTGTGCGACTGAGAGGGGTGGACTAAGGAGGGAGGGAGGAGGACAATGCTGACGTCACAGATACAAAGACAGCCCTTGTGCACATCTCCTAGTTACGAGTACTCTGTTCATTCAAAGAAAAAAAAAAAAGTCCAATCATTTCCACATCCAGAAAAGTTGGGTACTGCTACAAAATGTGCAGAATACACAATATCACACATTTAGTAAACATCAAAACATCGTTAGGTATCTCAAGAAGGTTGGTTATTAATAAAATATTAATGGTATTGTGTTTTATTTGGTTTAAAAGGTATACATTACACAAGATACCCGGGTATTGGTATTGATTAATGTATTGAAATATGCAGGATCATTTGTCAGAATATTATGAAAGTTTGTTTGAAGTATCCTTTAATTAGACCAGATTTAGAGTCTCACAAAAGTCCTTTTTGATTTGACGGAAGACCTCTTTGGTCCCATTGGTAAGTGTTATTTACATATAGTGTTGGACCGACAAACGTTCTAAGGACATTTGTTTATTTGATCAATGATGGAGAGGAAACCACCTCAGCAACGGCTTATTCTAACGAACTGAGTTTTTTGAGTTGACTTTTTGATTGTGTGGAACTGTTCCAGTGCATCTGTCCTGTGTGCAGCTAAAAAGAGCTGGGACTAACAGCCTTGGGGAAAGTCCAGGAGCTGCTGCGTCAAGTCTACAAGGTGTGGTAAGACACAGTTGTCAATAACCTGTCATCCAACAAGAAACAACTTCGACCACGGGTCAGCCATGCTGCACAAGGCCTTGCTGTTCGTACTACGGCTGTCCAGGGGTGGACCTTAACGGTAATCTGTGTGCCTAACCAGCAGAGCTGATGCAGACCAGTGAGGGTGGGAGGTCCTTGTGTCAAAGCTCCTCCCACAGTCAAGGTAACAGACTGTTTATCACCTACTGATAAGAGGCTCTAACATCTACACTGACACCTACACCTGCAACCCCTTCACCTACATAAGGAGGGGTCATAGACTGCACTTTATAATAACAAGCATCAAGTGATGGACAAATTGACTTTGCACCAGAGACTTTTGTTATTATCCAAGAAGATCGAAGAGAAGACGACCACAGAGAGACACTTCTTGTTAGTCCAACACACAGTTTTTGTTTTTTTTTTTAGAAATCCAATGGTCCACAAATAGGTTTCTGTCAAATGATTAGGATAAGCCCAAGTACACAGGGGGGTGCCTGTTGGGTTTCAGCCTTGGTGAAGACTACCTTTTTCCCCATGTCCGTCTAGACACTCTTGACAATTAGATAATCAAGTATTAGGGAAAGGAAAAGATGATTTAGGGGGGAATGTCAGGTTGAACTATACTGTTTGAATTTCCAAATCATATTTTCCTTTCTGCCTGCTACATAAAGCACATGTAGACATTAGATATTAAGATGACGCCTGTATCCGGGACTACATTTAAGACTGCACCATGTGATTCACGTGAAACTGAGTTTCGATTCAGTGAAACCGAGACCTAGGGGGCTGCTAGTACCTGCCTTGATCAAGCAGCCTGCACGAGCCCAGAACAAAGGGAATCACACAGAAGAAGAACCTATCAGAAGATAATAACTCTACCGGATACAAGACATATATGCTTTTGTAATACAGCTTTGCAGTGTGTCTAGAATGTAGTTTATGTCCTGGTACATCCTGATACGGATTCGACTCCCCCGCCCACCTGTCCAGGGTGCTGCGGTGGGGGTATTAACCAAGATATGCGACTAGAGGAACAAAGAATATGTGTTCATTGCTTGTTAGCTTGCGGGGAAAACTCTGTGAATGAGGCCCCCACCTTTTCTACTGTGTGTATATGTTTAAAGCCTGCCTATTATTATTAATCACGCCTTTTTTTGTATAACAAGTATATACACTGGAAATAAAGGAGAGAGAGCTCATAAGCTTCTAGCCGTATCACCACTGAGTGCCTTGCATGAGCTGAGATTGAAACTGAACCACGTGTCAGACTCTTTCTTAGTATGCTAGCACATGCTTGAATGATTTGGAGCGAGTGACCGACGAGTTTCTAATCTAACTGAATCTTCACCCCAACACTATGTCATTGGAAATGACATGCAAGGAGTACTCTCAGGCAGATAAAAGTTCTTAAATCAGGAGCAAACTAATCTCAGTTTAAGACTTAACTGTACAGGGAAGGAGTTATCTGCTAGGTAATCCTCATTAGAATAGAAGGAGGAGGACTGAAATGGCTGACAGTATGACATCTCTATTATGCTCTAGACAGACCTAGATAACATGCAACCAGAGCAGTACATTGATTAGTATAATGTGAGAAGCCCTGAACAACCACACTACTCGGAGAGCATAGAGAAATGTGTTGCTCTAATTCAGTCACTAGCTCTCAATTTCCCATGGTCTGAATAATGGTCTGACTGCCTTACTAAAAGTCCAAACAGAGTGGAGGTTATAGACACTGGACAAGAACTAGTAGACAAAAGAAAATAGATAGAATATTCACATACAGGTTGGCCGCGTCCTATCAAGACCAGAAAATGTATATCCAGAACATGTTGACACCAAGCTTCGGCATGCTAACTATAGTTTTCCCCAGCAATAATGTTATAATTCCACCATCAGAGACCATGCTATCTCCGTATCTGTCTACCACCAGAAACAAGGCCATTAACATGCCACTACACCACCAGAGATTAGTCTATCCATGTATAATTCTACCACCAAGTATATACCACTATACCACCAAGGATAATGTTATCTCTGTATCTCTCCACCACCAGAAACAAGGCCATCGACCTATTACTACACCATCAGGGATTAGTCTACGTATCATTATGCCACCAGGTCACAAGTCTATCTATGTACCACTACACTACCAAGGACAAATCTACTTATGTATCATTCTACCCCTGGGAACAAGTCTGTCTATACACTACTACACCATCAGGACAAATCTATCTATGTATCATTCTTCCACCTACTTACCATCACAGTCGGACTGGCCCACCATAGTACCAGAGGATCCTCCGGTGCGCACAAGCTTGGACAAAATAATGAACACATAATACAAGACACCAAAAGCTCAACCTAAGCTAACTGTATACACCATATGCACAAGTCATGCTTCCCAATGTATATTTCATTACATGCACAGTGCAGTACTGTTAACTACCATATTGTCATTGAGTTTACCGCTTCATAATGAGCTAAGGAGCTCATGTTTTTTTAACAAGGGCTCTTTACAGTTTGTATCTAAACCAGATATCTTATTAAATGATACAATGATAACAAAAATGACTGTGGAATCATGATCACATTTCCTATATGCACATAGAGTGGGCCCTCAAAAAAATTGCCTCTGCTGTCCCCAAGGAACTTCAGTCCAGTGCTAAATACCATGTCTACCTCCTGGGACAAGGTCATCTATATATCACTTCACTACAAGGGATGAGGCCATCTAAGGAAAAGATCATCTATATATCGCTCCGCTACCTGGGACATAGTCATCTATACAAGACCATCTAAGTACTACATCACCACAACACACAAGGCCATATATACTACTTCACCACTAGACACAAGGCCATATATACTACTTCACCACTACACTCAAGGCCATATATACTACTTCACCACTAGACACAAGGCCATATATATTACTTCACCACTACACTCAATGCCATATATACTACCACTTCATCACTACACACAAGGACATATATACTACTTCACCACTACACTCAAGGCCATATATATTACTTCATCACTACACTCAAGGACATATATACTACTTCACCACTACACTCAAGGCCATTCATACTATTTCTCCCCTACACTCAAGGCCACATATACCATTTCACCACTACTCTCTCAAGGCCATATATACTACTTCACCCCTACACACAAGGCCATATATACTACTTCACCACTATGCTCAAGGGCATATATACTACTTCACCACTATGCTCAAGGCCATTTATGTTACTTCACCACTACACTCAAGGGCATATATACTACTTCATCACTACACTCAAGGCCATATATACTACTTCACCCCTACACACAAGGCCATATATACTACTTCACCACTATGCTCAAGGCCATTTATGCTACTTCACCACTACACTCAAGGCCATAAATACTACTTCACCACTACACTCAAGGCCACATATACCATTTCACCACTACTCTCTCAAGGCCATATATACTACTTCACCCCTACACACAAGGCCATATATACTACTTCACCACTATGCTCAAGGCCATTTATGCTACTTCACCACTACACTCAAGGCCATAAATACTACTTCACCACTACACTCAAGGCCATAAATACTACTTCACCACTACACTCAAACCATATATACTACTTCACCACTACACTAAAGGCCACATATACCATTTCACTACTACTCTCAAGGCCATATATACTACTTCACCACTACACACAAGGCCATATATACTACTTCCCCACTATGCTCAAGGCCATATATACTACTTCACCCCTACACACATTCATACTATTTCTCTCCTACACTCAAGGCCACATATACCATTTCACCACTACTCTCTCAAGGCCATATATACTACTTCACCCCTACACACAAGGCCATATATACTACTTCACCACTATGCTCAAGGCCATTTATACTACTTCACCACTACACTCAAGGCCATAAATACTACTTCACCACTGCACTCAAGGCCATAAATACTACTTCACCACTGCACTCAAGGCCATATATACTACTTCACCACTACACTGAAGGCCACATATACCATTTCACTACTACTCTCAAGGCCATATATACTACTTCACCACTACACTCAAGGCCATATATACTGCTTCACCACTACACACAAGGCCATATATACTACTTCCCCACTATGCTCAAGGCCATATATACTATTTCTCCACTACACTCAAGGCCATATATACTACTTCACTACTACTCTCAAGGCCATATATACTACTTCACCACTACACTCAAGGCCATATATACTACTTCACCACTACACACAAGGCCATATATACTACTTCACCACTACACACAAGGCCATATATACTACTTCCCCACTATGCTCAAGGCCATATATACTACTTCACCCCTACACACATTCATACTATTTCTCTCCTACACTCAAGGCCACATATACCATTTCACCACTACTCTCTCAAGGCCATATATACTACTTCACCCCTACACACAAGGCCATATATACTACTTCACCACTATGCTCAAGGCCATTTATACTACTTCACCACTACACTCAAGGCCATAAATACTACTTCACCACTGCACTCAAGGCCATAAATACTACTTCACCACTGCACTCAAGGCCATATATACTACTTCACCACTACACTGAAGGCCACATATACCATTTCACTACTACTCTCAAGGCCATATATACTACTTCACCACTACACTCAAGGCCATATATACTGCTTCACCACTACACACAAGGCCATATATACTACTTCACCACTACACTCAAGGCCATATATACTACTTCACCACTACACACAAGGCCATATATACTACTTCACCACTACACTCAAGGCCATATATACTACTTCACCACTACACTCAAGCCATATATACTACTTCACCACTACACTGAAGGCCACATATACCATTTCACTACTACTCTCAAGGCCATATATACTACTTCACCACTACACTGAAGGCCACATATACCATTTCACTACTACACTCAAGGCCATATATACTGCTTCACCACTACACACAAGGCCATATATACTACTTCCCCACTATGCTCAAGGCCATATATACTATTTCTCCACTACACTCAAGGCCATATATACTACTTCACTACTACTCTCAAGGCCATATATACTACTTCACCACTACACACAAGGCCATATATACTACTTCACCACTACACTCAAGGCCATATATACTACTTCACCACTATACTCAAGGCCATATATACTACTTCACCACTACACTCAAGGCCATATATACTACTTCACCACTATACTCAAGGCCATTTATGCTACTTCACTACTACACTCAAGGCCATATATACTACTTCACCACTAGACACAAGGCCATATATACTACTTCACCACTACACTCAAGGCCATATATACTACTTCACCACTATGCTCAAGGCCATATATACTACTTCACCACTACACTCAAGGCCATATATACTACTTCCCCACTATGCTCAAGGCCATATATACTATTTCTCCACTACACACAAGGCCATATATACTACTTCACTACTACTCTCAAGGCCATATATACTACTTCACCACTACACTCAAGGCCATATATACTACTTCACCACTACACACAAGGCCATATATACTACTTCACCACTACACTCAAGGCCATATATACTACTTCACCACTATACTCAAGGCCATTTATGCTACTTCACTACTACACTCAAGGCCATATATACTACTTCACAACTAGACACAAGGCCATATATACTACTTCACCACTACACTCAAGGCCATATATACTACTTCACCACTATGCTCAAGGCCATATATACTACTTCACCACTACTCTCTCAAGGTCATATATACTACTTCACCCCTACACACAAGACCATATATACTACTTCACCACTACACTCAAGGCCATATATACTACTTCATCACTACACTCAAGGCCATTCATACTATTTCTCCCCTACACTCAAGGCCACATATACCATTTCACCAATACTCTCTCAAGGTCATATATACTACTTCACCCCTACACACAAGGCCATATATACTACTTCACCACTATGCTCAAGGCCATTTATGCTACTTTACCACTACACTCAAGGCCATAAATACTACTTCACCACTACACTCAAGGCCATAAATACTACTTCACCACTACACTCAAGGCCATAAATACTACTTCACCACTACACTCAAGGGCATATATACTACTTCACCACTACACACAAGGCCATATATACTACTTCACCACTACACACAAGGCCATATATACTACTTCACCACTACACACAAGGCCATATATACTATTTCTCCACTACACTGAAGGCCATATATACTATTTCTCCATTACACTGAAGGCCATATATACTACTTCACCACTACACACAAGGCCATATATACTACTTCACCACTATGCTCAAGGCCATTTATACTACTTCACCACTACACTCAAGGCCATATATACTACTTCACCACTACACTCAAGGCCATATATACTGCTTCACCACTACACACAAGGCCATATATACTACTTCCCCACTATGCTCAAGGCCATATATACTACTTCACCCCTACACACATTCATACTATTTCTCTCCTACACTCAAGGCCACATATACCATTTCACCACTACTCTCTCAAGGCCATATATACTACTTCACCCCTACACACAAGGCCATATATACTACTTCACCACTATGCTCAAGGCCATTTATACTACTTCACCACTACACTCAAGGCCATAAATACTACTTCACCACTGCACTCAAGGCCATAAATACTACTTCACCACTACACTCAAGCCATATATACTACTTCACCACTACACTGAAGGCCACATATACCATTTCACTACTACTCTCAAGGCCATATATACTACTTCACCACTACACTCAAGGCCATATATACTGCTTCACCACTACACACAAGGCCATATATACTACTTCCCCACTATGCTCAAGGCCATATATACTACTTCACCACTACACTCAAGGCCATATATACTACTTCACCACTATGCTCAAGGCCATATATACTACTTCACCCCTACACACAAGGCCATATATACTACTTCACCACTATGCTCAAGGCCATTTATACTACTTCACCACTACACTCAAGGCCATAAATACTACTTCACCACTAGACACAAGGCCATATATACTACTTCACCACTACACTCAAGCCATATATACTACTTCACCACTACACTGAAGGCCACATATACCATTTCACTACTACTCTCAAGGCCATATATACTACTTCACCACTACACTCAAGGCCATATATACTGCTTCACCACTACACACAAGGCCATATATACTACTTCCCCACTATGCTCAAGGCCATATATACTACTTCACCACTACACTCAAGGCCATATATACTACTTCACCACTATGCTCAAGGCCATATATACTACTTCACCCCTACACACAAGGCCATATATACTACTTCACCACTATGCTCAAGGCCATTTATACTACTTCACCACTACACTCAAGGCCATAAATACTACTTCACCACTAGACACAAGGCCATATATACTACTTCACCACTACACTCAAGCCATATATACTACTTCACCACTACACTGAAGGCCACATATACCATTTCACTACTACTCTCAAGGCCATATATACTACTTCACCACTACACTCAAGGCCATATATACTGCTTCACCACTACACACAAGGCCATATATACTACTTCCCCACTATGCTCAAGGCCATATATACTATTTCTCCACTACACTCAAGGCCATATATACTACTTCACTACTACTCTCAAGGCCATATATACTACTTCACCACTACACTCAAGGCCATATATACTACTTCACCACTACACACAAGGCCATATATACTACTTCACCACTACACTCAAGGCCATATATACTACTTCACCACTATACTCAAGGCCATTTATGCTACTTCACTACTACACTCAAGGCCATATATACTACTTCACCACTAGACACAAGGCCATATATACTACTTCACCACTACACTCAAGGCCATATATACTACTTCACCACTATGCTCAAGGCCATATATACTACTTCACCACTACACTCAAGGCCATATATACTACTTCCCCACTATGCTCAAGGCCATATATACTATTTCTCCACTACACTCAAGGCCATATATACTACTTCACTACTACTCTCAAGGCCATATATACTACTTCACCACTACACTCAAGGCCATATATACTACTTCACCACTACACACAAGGCCATATATACTACTTCACCACTACACTCAAGGCCATATATACTACTTCACCACTATACTCAAGGCCATTTATGCTACTTCACTACTACACTCAAGGCCATATATACTACTTCACAACTAGACACAAGGCCATATATACTACTTCACCACTACACTCAAGGCCATATATACTACTTCACCACTATGCTCAAGGCATATATACTACTTCACCACTACTCTCTCAAGGTCATATATTACTACTTCACCCCTACACACAAGACCATATATACTACTTCAACCACTACACTCAAGCCATATATACTACTTCATCACTACACTCAAGGCCATTCATACTATTTCTCCCCTACACTCAAGGCCACATATACCATTTCACCAATACTCTCTCAAGGTCATATATACTACTTCACCCCTACACACAAGGCCCATATATACTACTTCACCACTATGCTCAAGGCCATATATACTACTTCACCACTACACTCAAGGCCATAAATACTACTTCACCACTACACTCAAGGCCATAAATACTACTTCACCACTTCACTCAAGGGCATATATACTACTTCCCCACTACACACAAGGCCATATATACTACTTCAACCACTACACACAAGGCCATATATACTACTTCACCACTACACACAAGGCCATATATACTATTTCTCCACTACACTGAAGGCCATATATACTATTTCTCCATTACACTGAAGGCCATATATACTACTTCACCACTACACACAAGGCCATATATACTACTTCACCACTATGCTCAAGGCCATTTATACTACTTCACCACTACACTGCAAGGGCCATATATACTACTTCACCACTACACACAAGGCCATATATACTACTTCACCACTACACTCAAGGCCATATATACTACTTCACCACTATACTCAAGGCCATTTATGCTACTTCACTACTACTCTCAAGGCCATATATACTATTTCTCCACTACACTGAAGGCCATATATACTACTTCACCACTACACACAAGGCCATATATACTACTTCACCACTACACACAAGGCCACACATACTACTTCACCACTACACTCAAGGCCATATATACCATTTCTCCACTACACTCAAGGCCACATATACCATTTCACCACTACTCTCAAGGCCATATATACTACTTCACCACTACACACAAGGCCATATATACTACTCCACCACTATGCTCAAGGCCATTTATGCTACTTCACTACTACACTCAAGGCCATCTATACTACTTCACCACTACACTCAAGGCCATTTATACTACTTCACCACTACACACAAGGCCGTATATACTACTTCACCAGTACACTCAAGGCCATCTATACTACTTCACCACTACACTCAAGGCCATTTATACTACTTCACCACTACACACAAGGCCGTATATACTACTTCACCAGTACACTCAAGGCCATTTATACTACTTCACCACTACACTCAAGGCCATTTATACTACTTCACCACTACACTCAAGGCCATTTATACTACTTCACCACTACACACAAGGCCATATATACTATTTCTCCACTACACTGAAGGCCATATATACTACTTCACCACTACACTGAAGGCCATATATACTACTTCACTACTACTCTCAAGGCCATATATACTATTCTCCACTACACTGAAGGCCATATATACTACTTCACCACTACACACAAGGCCATATATACTACTTCACCACTACACACAAGGCCACACATACTACTTCACCACTACACTCAAGGCCATATATACCATTTCTCCACTACACTCAAGGCCACATATACCATTTCACCACTACTCTCAAGGCCATATATACTACTTCACCACTACACACAAGGCCATATATACTACTCCACCACTATGCTCAAGGCCATTTATGCTACTTCACTACTACACTCAAGGCCATCTATACTACTTCACCACTACACTCAAGGCCATTTATACTACTTCACCACTACACACAAGGCCGTATATACTACTTCACCAGTACACTCAAGGCCATTTATACTACTTCACCACTACACTCAAGGCCATTTATACTACTTCACCACTACACTCAAGGCCATTTATACTACTTCACCACTACACACAAGGCCGTATATACTACTTCACCAGTACACTCAAGGCCATTTATACTACTTCACCACTACACTCAAGGCCGTATATACTACTTCACCACTACACTAAAGGCCGTATATACTACTTCACTACTACTCTCAAGGCCATTTATACTACTTCACCACTACACTAAAGGCCGTATATACTACTTCACCACTACACTAAAGGCCGTATATACTACTCTATTAACAGAGACAAGCCTATCTACGCACCACTCCTCCAACAGTGAAAAGCCATCTAAACCAAAAATGTGAAAAACATAGCAGCAGTTGAATGGAATTTAAATGGCCTTAAAAGTAGAAATAATACCGCAGCCGTCTCTGTCTCTCAGTAACCGTTTATTCACCAAGTGAGCAATGCAACGTTTTGACTTCCTACAGTCTTTGTCCAGCAATGTGGATGCATTTTCATATACAGATATATATACCCACCGCATAGCATCATGTGACTCACATTATGCAAAACAGTGATATATTTGCATATTTATGTATCGTTAAGCATAAAGATAGCGTGTGTGGTAAATGAGATCTGGTAGCAGAGCCACACTTACTCATGTGACCAGAAGGAGCCAGGGTAATGCACATAGTAGTTGGCATCCTGTGAAAGTGACTGTGCTTGCGCAAGTAGAGGCCACGCCTCTCTCAGTAATTATGGTGGTCATAGTGACGCGTGTTATCTTGCGCATTCCACAAATATGGCATTGGCACCTTCGGGCTGAATGTGTGCACGTGATGGCTGAGGGTGCATCCCTTCCTATGACCATGGTGATGACAGCCGCGTTTGGCCACATCACTTCCCTTTGGGATCATAGTAATGATAACACGTGTATGGCATGCTGCACAGTGCATGTCATTGGTCAGGGTCACATGCCAACAGTCTGTTGCCAGGCAACAGTAGATACATTCATGTTGCTGGTGCTCTCAAAAGAATACCATTTAACAGATGGCTTATTAATAGGGGTTGTCCCATGAAAAATATTCTACATTTTTCAGACCAGCACCTGGATCTGAATACTTTTGTAATTGCATATAATTAAACATTTTAGCATAGCCACTGAGTTACAGTATTTACTGAAATGTATCTATATAGCGCCACCTTTCCTGAACTGTGATAGGGAGAGATGAGACACGCCTCCTGATCTGTGATAGGGAGAGCTGAGACACGCCTCTTGATCTGTGATAGGGAGATCTGAGACACGCCTCATGAGCTGTGATAGGGAGAGCTGAGACACACCTCCTGAGCTGTGATAGGGAGTGCTGAGACACGCCCCTGACCTGTGATAGGGAAAGCTGAGACACGCCTCCTGAACTGTGATAGAGAGATCTGAGCCTCCTGAGCTGTGATAGAGAGAACTGAGACACGCCTCCTGAGCTGTGATAGGGAGAGCTGAGACACACCTCCTGAGCTGTGATTGGGAGTGCTGAGACACGCCTCCTGAGCTGTCCTAGTACATAACTCACTTGGCCAATCTCCGCAGAAGTTGTTTGCTGTCGAAGTCCTCAAGCATACCAGGCCCACCGAGATTTGTGTGGTCCCTAATGTGAGGAACCCACCCATCTCCGAGAAAGCCCCATGTACATACAGACCACAGCCAACCCTTCAGGTAAGGAAAACTAATTGGGTCTCATACAAGACTTGCTCTACCAGGGTGTGGCACATACATACATAGGATATGTGTCCAGGCTCCAAAAAGTTACAAAAAATTTCATCATATCATATCATTGACCCATCCCTGTATCTGAAAGATTCTTTATCAAATAACCTTTAAAGCTGAGAGAAGATGGGCGAACAATGCAATGATCAGATTGAGTGCATTATTAGGCCTCTGGGTTTTGCCACTCAGGACAGAAGGGCTTCGCTTTTGTTTTCTACTCCATCCCTTTTTCATGACGCCTGGACAAATTTTCCTATCTTTGTTTGTTAGCAAAGCAGTTCTTCTGAGCAAATGGAATGGGACCAGTCAAGTCTAAGAGCCGTCTAATCAAGAGCACCAGAGCAGTTTTCAGTGATTCGCTCTGGGAGATGATGGAGGGCCTGGTGTAAAGCCACCCTCATTCAGGTGCAGTTTTCTTATTTAGATAACTTCAGGGCTGGGGATAAGGGAGATGGTCAACTGTCAAGGGCAGTCATGGGATGAGAAGTATTAGGTTAGTGTGAGTGCAAATGATTTAGATCCTACAGATAGAAGGTGTCCCGTACTGACTTTGGCAGGGAGTCCTCCATCCTTAGTGTGTGTATGCCCTACTTAAAATGGTTGTCTCATCTGGTTGGTGGCATATCGCTAGGATAGGTGAGGATCCCACCTCTGAGACCCACAACTATCCAGAACGAGACCCCCGAAGTGAGCAGTGAGCAGCCACGCATGCACAGTCGCCCTCCATTCATTTCTAGGTGACTGCCGAATCTAGACAAGCACTGGCTTGGCTATCTCCGACGTTCCCATAGAAGTGAATGGCTTGCGCGGTGCACTCTCCATTCATTTCTATGGGACCCCCAAAAGTAGCTGAATGCGCTCACTCAGCTATTTTCAGAAGTCCCATAGAAATGAATGGAGAGCATGCCGTCCATGTGCTGTGCACTCTCCTTCACTTTCAGGGGCCTGTTCTAGAGATAGTTGTGGATCTCAGAGGTGAGACCCGCACCTATCTGACTGTGATGGCAAACCCTAGATGACACAACCCCATTAATTACATTGTTACTTTACAAGTAACATGGGTGGAGCTGTGACAACCTCCAATTTTTATGAAAAACAGTGGTTGTCATATGTTGCGGAATGATTATTGTTTGGGGGTAGGGGTTACCATTTAAAGGGGTCTCCCGATAATAGCAAGTGACGACATAGAACTAGGACCACCACTCATTGCACATGGTGCATCTTAAGTCAGATGAACTAGAATAAGGGGCTGAAAAGACTTAGATGGGGGCAAAGAAAAGCCAAGGGGCCAAAGCATCTCATGAGTAGTAAGTGGTCGGGGCAGACTCTTTCTAAAACTGGAATAACCCTTTAAAGAATTTTCCAACATTAGAAAAAAAAAGAGTTTGTTTTTTCTCCAGAACCAGCACCACCTACCCATGGGTTTTGTCTAGTATTGCAGTATTTTCAATGAAAATGACCAGACATGGCCAATGGACAGATATGTCACTGTTTCTGAAAGAAAAGCAGGCCCTATATTGTAGTCCTCTAGTATCCTAAAGACAACAATATGGTCTCCATTACTGCAGAATTTTTGCAAATGTAGTAAGAAAAAATGATAGCAAATAGTATGAATTTTGTGGGAACCTCTTTATTTAATAAATAGAGACATAATAAATATGTAAATATATAATATTATTACAGAGCCAATACATAAATTAACTTACAGAGTAATTCACACAAGAAAGACAATCCCTCTTCATATACTGTACCCAATCATAGAAGAGGGTCCCCCGCTCAGGACCCCCTGTAGGAGCAATAATGGTGAGCCACTAATATAAGGCTCTTCTCACTCTGGCAGACCTGGGCCGTTCATGTGTCACTTGTCAACTATTTCTTTCAGTGGCCAGCATGTAATACTACATCTCCCCTCTAGTGGCCGCTGCAGGAGAAATTTATAGTTGGCTGCAGCTTCCCCGATGATTCGAGATGATCGTGGAATTGGGTCAATTTTTTCTATGCGATAAGTCCATTAGACTCCATTTACAAGACTGTGGGACCCCCATGTCCGTGTTATGGACCGCAAATCAGAGTTCCACAAAACATGGGCAACAGGGTCAGTGATCCACAAAATGCGGCAAAAGAGAAGACCTATCTTTTGCGGCACGGACCTGGGAGCGCACAGAAGTACCAGGGGAATCTCCACAGTTGTATGAGGCTCCATTCCAGTAGTGCCTCTTATCTGAGGTACTGGGTGATGTGCCGGACACAGGTGCAGCCCACGGTGACCAGCTGCTTGTCCAGCTTATAGACGGGGACACATCCTCTCATCTCACGACGCAGGACCAGGATCTCCTGTCTGATGGGGACTGAATTCACGTTGAGGTCCACATTACCCTCAGCGTCCAAACAGCCATAGTGGAGGCATCTGGCCTCGTTGATGACCACCGGTAATCTGTTGTTGTCCACGTTGGAGCTGGAGGAAGGAGATAATAGAAATCAGAGGCCAAAACATCAAACAAAATTTAGTCCTTCACCCAGCAGAAAGGTCTGGGGAGCTGCCCTATTCCAATATCTAAATTCTATGGCCAAGGCAGAGTGGATGTTGGTTCCCTTGGAGCACAGGATTCAAGTCCCGCCAGCCCCTTATTTATATCAATAAATTCTAAAACATTAGTACATTTTTTAAATTACTGTAAAATGGCAAAATAATTATTGAAATACTAAATGCAGCTGATAAACTTTGCAGGGGGCAGCCATTGTGGTGTCAGCTGACCTCAGTGGAGGCGTCTATGGTACATGAAGATCACACCTGGAAATTCCCTTTGATTTTTATTTTAAAGCTTTTCAAAATCTTCGGTCTAAGCTCACGGTATATTTTCCATGTATGAAATTCATCATTGTTAGTAGCATGATGGGAAAATAAGCGAGCAGATAGAGAAATCAAAGTAATCGTGAGATGACGTCACTAGGTACACGTCATGTATAAGGATGACCACATGGACATGGAGACATTTACCCACAGCAATTATCTATAGGCAGAATGAGATCGATAGATAGATAGATATTTACCTGTATTCCCATGGAGACACTGAGCGGCTCTTGATGCTGTCCATCATCAGTTGTGCAGAGCTCCCACCGTTGATCTTCATATGAACCTTCACACGTGGTGGAAATGTGGCGTCCACTTGGAATGGACAATCACCACCAGACACTGAGGGGACATCCCACTCCTCTGTACCAGGTATCTGCACTTCTCCTCCATGGGCAGAAGAATGGAAGATAAGGAGAAGCCATGTGGAAAGAAACTGAGAACAGATTATAGGATATAAATTATAGGGGACATTATGGAGGTGTCGGCGTTATACAGGGTAATGGTACGAGGAGGGGTTAGACATGGAGCAATAAGATGCAGCAGATTTATCCTACAGTATATATAATACTCACAACTCTGCTGGTGCAGTCACTGTGTAAAACTCACAGAGACAAAAGGATAAAAAACATCCTGCATGATGTAATAATGACTGCGGATGTCAGTGGCTATACATATCAAAGTAAATCACAGAAAAGGGGGTTCTAGTGCACAAAAATGGATGCAAACAATATATACTGTATAAACTAAGACCTCATTCTGATATGATAAAATCTGAGACTCTTAGCCAATATATTTTGATCAAAACACATCTGTGCCCACCTACCCAGCGTCACGGTGGTCTCAGGTCAGGCAGGTCCTACGCTAAACCTAACTATGCCGTTGGGCATCTATATCTAGGAGCGTGGACGCTGCACATATAGGTGTGTTGCTCCTAGTGACCTCTATGTGCATACAGCAACCAATGAGAGGAGGAGCAAACACACCTATATGTACCACGCAATCAAGACGCTCAATTTGATAGGAAGAGCAAAAGTGCACAAGAATGCTACTCATGATAACGCTAAGAGCGCATTCAGACCTGAAGGTGCCACTATGCAGTCACTGTGTACATACATTACTTATCCTGTACTGATCCTGAGTTACATCCTGTATTATACTCCAGAGCAGCACTCACTATTCTGCTGGTGCAGTCACTGTGTACATACATTACTTATCCTGTACTGATCCTGAGTTACATCCTGTATTATACTCCAGAGCTGCACTCACTATTCTGCTGGTGAAGTCACAGTGTACATACATTACATTACTTATCCTGTACTGATCATGAGTTACATCCTGTATTATACTTCAGAGCTGTACTCACTATTCTGTGGTGCAGTCACTGTGTACATACATTACTTATCCTGTACTGATCCTAAGTTACATCCTGTAATTCTACTCAGAGCTGCACTCACTATTCTGCTGGTGGAGTCACTGTGTACATACATTACATTACTTATCCTGTACTGATCATGATACACTGTATTATACTCAGAGCTGTACTCACTATTCTGCTGGTGGCAGTCCTGTGTACTACATTACTATCCTGACTGATCCTAATACATCCGTATTATACTCCAGAGCTGCACTCCTATTCTGCTGGTGCAGTCACTGTGTACATACATTACTTATCCTGTACTGATCCTGAGTTACATCCTGTTTATACTCCAGAGCTGCACTCACTATTCTGCTGGTGAAGTCACAGTGTACATACATTACTTATCCTGTACTGATAATGAGTTACACCTGTATTATACTCCAGAGCTGTACTCACTATTCGCTGGTGAGTCACTGTGTACATACATAATTACTTTCCTGTACTGATCTGAGTTACATCCTGTATTACTCCAGAGCTGTACTCACTATTCTGCTGGTGGAGTCACTGTACATTACATACATTACTTATCCTGTACTGATCCTGAGTTACATCCTGTATTATACTCCAGAGCTGCACTCACTATCTGCTGGTGGAGTCACTGTGTACATACATTACATTACTTATCCTGTAACTGATCCTGAGTTACATCCTGTGTTTATACTCCAGAGCTGCACTCACTATTCTGCTGGTGAAGTCACAGTGTACATACATTACATTACTTATCCTGTACTGATAATGAGTTACATCCTGTATTATACTCCAGAGCTGTACTCACTATTCTGCTGGTGCAGTCACTGTGTACATACATTACTTATCCTGTACTGATCCTAAGTTACATACTGTATTATACTCCAGAGCTGCACTCACTATTCTGCTGGTGGAGTCACTTTATACATACATTACTTATCCTGTACTGATCCTGAGTTACATCCTGTATTATACTCCAGAGCTGTACTCACTATTCTGCTGGTGGAGTCACTTTATACATACATTACTTATCCTGTACTGTTCATGAGTTACATCCTGTATTATACTCCAGAGCTGCACTCACTATTCTGCTGGTGCAGTCACTGTGTACATACATTACATTACTTATCCTTTACTGATCCTGAATTATATCTTGTATTATAATCCAGAGCTGCGCTCACTATTCTGCTGGTGCAGTCACTGTGTACATATATTACATTACTTATCCTGTACTGATCCTGAGTTATATCCTGTATTATACTCCAGAGCTGCACTCACTATTCTGCTGGTGAAGTCACAGTGTACATACATTACATTACTTATCCTGTACTGATAATGAGTTACATCCTGTATTATACTCCAGAGCTGTACTCACTATTCTGCTGGTGCAGTCACTGTGTACATACATTACTTATCCTGTACTGATCCTAAGTTACATACTGTATTATACTCCAGAGCTGCACTCACTATTCTGCTGGTGGAGTCACTTTATACATACATTACTTATCCTGTACTGATCCTGAGTTACATCCTGTATTATACTCCAGAGCTGTACTCACTATTCTGCTGGTGGAGTCACTTTATACATACATTACTTATCCTGTACTGTTCATGAGTTACATCCTGTATTATACTCCAGAGCTGCACTCACTATTCTGCTGGTGCAGTCACTGTGTACATACATTACATTACTTATCCTGTACTGATCCTGAGTTATATCCTGTATTATACTCCAGAGCTGCACTCACTATTCTGCTGGTGGAGTCACTGTGTACATAGATTACATTACTTATCCTGTACTGATCCTGAGTTATATCCTGTATTATACTCCAGAGCTGCACTCACTATTCTGCTGGTAAAGTCACTGTGTACATGCATGACATATACTCTAGAGCTGCATTTACTATTATGCTGGTTTCAGAGCTTATTCTGGCAATTTACCTTCTAAATAAAATAGCCTTTAATCGAGGCTTTGTAAAGTAATATGACATACGAAAAACTAACCACCCCCCTGCATTATAGAGGATAGGTTAACTGTTAGGATGTGTCATGCTTTCTGACTGTTTCCACTAACAACCAACAGAACTGTAAATACAGCTCTGGAGCATAATACAGGTTGTATCCATAAGTAATGCAAAGTACGTACAATGTTGCTCAGCTTTTAAACTGTAACATAATAACAAGTAATGAGCCCCCACACCTCATACCCCTATAATGGACCTGGTTAATAAAACAGAATAGGAATCGGTGCTCCTACCATTAATGTTCCCCGGTGGGCGGCCATTGTTCTCATACACGTGCTCTGGTGAGGTTCTGCTGGTGGACTGTGCTGGGACTCTGACTCCGGGCCCCATTATATAAGGGATACGTTTGTTTCTGGGTTTTCCTGAAATACTCATCACCTAAAATCAGGTTTCACTGATTTTCTGGATTTTATATCAATGTATTTTAATGTTTGGGAAATTAATATGAAACACTGGGAGAATTTAAAGGACGAGAACATCTCCCGCTATGGAATCCCTCAATTACTAATTAACCAGAAAAGCTGACCCAGTAATAATCCTCTCCTGCACCTGATAGAGATAAAAGAGTCATAAACTGAAGCCAGAGCTTATAGTAACAAACAGGATTGTATGAGAAGTATCTACACACGTGTGCAAAACTGTTGTTCCCCTTCCGTTAGAAAGAAAAACCCACAATGGTCACTGAAATAACTTGCAACTGACAAAAGTAATAATAAATAAAATTTCAGCTAATGAAAATCAGAAATTGCTTTTAATTACGGAACAACAGAATAAGTTAAAAAAAAAACCTAATGAAACTAGTTTGGACAAAAATAATGGTACCCCTAGAAAAGATGCAAAATAATTTGACCATAGGGACATGTTAACCTAAGATTCGCCCTATAATTAGCATCACAGGTGTCTTCAAACTTTGTAAGTCTGCCTATTTAAAGGGTAGAAAGTGGCCACTCTTCTGTTTGGTATCATGGTGGTTACCGCACTGAACATGGACCAAAAAAAGCTAAGGAGAGAGTTGTCTCAGGAGATATAGACAAACGTGTTAAAGGTAAGGACTATAAGACCATCTCCAAACAGTGTGATATTCCTATTACTACAGTAGTTGCACATATTATTCAGAAGTTTAAGGTCTATGGGACTGTAGCCAACCTCCCTGGATGTGGCCGCAAGAGGAAAATTGATGAAAAATTGAAGAGACGGATAATACGAATGGTAACCAAAGAGCCCAGAACAACTTCCAAAGACATTAGAGGTGAATTCCAAATTCAAGGCAGATCAGTGTCAGATTGCACCATCCATTGCTGTCTTACTCAAAGTGGACCTAATGGAAGGCAAACGTGGAGGAAACCACTGTGGAAAGAAAATCACAAAAATGCAAGACTGTAATTTGCCAAAATGCATACTGTTAAGCAACAAGGTTTCTGGGAGAATGTCCTTTAGACAGGTGACACAAAACTGGAGCTTTTTGGCAAGTCACATCTGTTTTTTGTTCACACATGCTAAAATGAAGCATACAAAGAATAGAACATTGTATCTACTTTGAAACATGGAGGAGGCTCAGTAATGTTTTTGGGCTGTTTTTGCTGCATCTGGCATCGGATGTTTTGAATCTGTGCAGGGTACAATGAAATCTTGAGACTATCAAGGCATTCCGGAGCATTCCTCCATCAGAAAGCTTGGTCTCAGTAACAGGTCATGGGTCCTGCAACAGGATAATGACCCAAAACGCACAGCGTAAGAAAGGCTAAGAGCAAAGCATTGGACTATTCTGAAGTGGCCTTCTATGAGCCTTGATCTAAATCCTATTGAAGATCTGTGGAAGGAGCTGAAACATGCATTCTGGAGAAGGCACCCTGCAAACCTGGTGATGTAATAACATAGTTAGGTCATGTGACTTCCATGGACCTGATGTCAGATGGCGGTGTTTTGTTTTTTTACAAGGGTCATTAAGACAATGGCGAGCAGGGGCTGAATGTGGATCTTGGATACTTAAATTACACAGTTCGAGACCCTTATTCAAGGGCAGTATAGGATACAGAGGGAGGGGATGAACTCAGTAAAATACAGTTTTCTTTTTCTTCTGTTTGAATCAGTATTTTCTTTTAAAAAGTTATAGAAATGATGCCAGAAAAGACCCTAAGTTTTGCCTCCCTCACCTATGCATAGAGAAAGCCTGTGAGTCCTGTTTTACCATCCATTCATAGAGAAAGCCTGTGAATCCTGCTTCCCTCACCCACTCATAAAAAATCACGTGAATCCTGTTTCCCTCACCTATGCATAGAGAAGGCCTGTGAGTCCTGTATCAACCACCCACTCATAAAGAAAGTTGGTGAGTCCTGTTTGACCACTAAGTCACAGAGAAAGCCAATGAGTCTTGTTTCCCATACCCACTTACAAACAAAGCCTGTGAGTCCTGTTTCCTTCACCTGCTCATAAAAGAGCATGTGAGCCCTGCATCCCTCACCTACGCATAGAGAAGGTCAATGAGTCCTGCATCAACCACCCACTCATACAGAAAGTTAGTGAGTCCTGTTTTACCACTAAGTCAAAGGGAAAGTCAATGAGTCTTGCTTCCCCCACCCACTCATAAACAAAGCCTGTGAGTTCTGCTTACATTACCTACTTATAAAGAAAGGCTGTGAGACCTGATTCCCTCACCCATATATACAGAAAGTCTGTGTCCTGCTTCCACCTCTGATTCATAGAAAGAGCTTATGAGTCCTGCTTCCCCCCCGCCCCCCCCTCCGAGTCTTAGAGAAAGCCTGCAATTCCTGCTTCATCCTCCCACTTATAAGGCAACCTGCGAGTCCCGATTTCCTCCCTTACTCATAGAGAAAGCCTGTGGGTACTGCATCCTCCAAGTATTGCTAGAGAAAGCCTGTGAGTTCAGCTTCACCCTCCCACTTATAAAGCAAGCCTGTGAGTCCTGGTTCCCTCCTTTACTCATAGAGAAAGCCTGTGAGCCCCACTTTCCCCACCCATACATACATAAAGCCTGTGAGTCCCACTTTCCCCACCCATACATACATAAAGCCTGTGAGTCCTGCTGTCCCCACCCATACATACATAAAGCCTGTGAGTCCTGCTGCCACGCCCACTCAGAGTGGAAAGCTTGTGAGTCTTGCATCCTCCACCCACTCACAGAAAAAGCCAGCGCATAGAAGATAGAAGAATGAAACTTGATACACAGATGTCTAAAGTGGGTTAAAAGTGTCTTCCATCACTGAGCACCCAACTCCTTGCTGGGACCACCAATGATCAGTTGTGATCAAAGGGATTATCCAGCAGCTTATACTTAATTCCCCTACAGCGCCTCTGCAGGGGAACAGATGCATTACACAGATCCCATTTAGATTAATGAGCTGTAATTGTGAAGGATAGAGATTCTAGGTGCTCCAGAGAAAACTGCCCCCTCTGTCTCCCCACACCCACCCCCAAATTTACTCGGTATTAGTAACATGTACATAGTAACATAGTTTATAAGGCCGAAAAAAGACATCTGTCCATCCAGATGGATGTTTTTAACGTTAATTGTTCAACAGGGGGTGACAATGAGCACAGGAGGAAGGACAATGGAACCAGTTTTAGATTAGTCATTGATATGTAGTTACATTACAAGAAAAATATACTCGGTCATAGTTATATTTGGAAACAGTGAAGACAATAATTACAATCTGCTGCTATCTCTATGGTCCAAGATAAGCAGCGAGAGTTCAGATAAATTATGGCCCCGATTAGGGAAGTGCCGGAGATCTTATGCCGGTTTCTCTCTCTTATAATCTGACATAACAGGGTAGAGCCGGACAGTCCACATTCCTCAATGGTCATAGACACGACTGGAACTTACAGAAACGTTTTGGAAAACTATGATTCCTGGGATGGAGACTCCACCGGGAGCCACAACTGGTATAAATAGAGAGAAGGACTGGGATCCAAGAATAAGAGCAGCAGATCCCCTGAACTATACGAAGAACCCAGCAGGAGGAGAATAATGGTCCATACAAGAACCTCACTGATACTTGTGAGTATAAAAGTGTCCATTGTATAATATTGTATTAAGGACGATGATAGTAGAATTTATATCAAGCAGAATACAGCAATAAGTCTATTCCTATAGGCTGGAAAGTGATCCCTGATTTACTTCCATTGTGTATCCCTAGGAACTCTGAATTTATGATACAATGGCAGATTAGAGGTTCTGTGGATACTGGAGTAATGGAGGTTTACTGTAATATTTGCACAAGATTTATTGAATGCTTTACTGTAAACTATTAAAGGGATTATCCCATAATTAATGTAAAAAAAAACATACAGTACATGACAATCTCTTTCTAACAAAGCTAGAACCAGCCCTGTACCTCACATGGATCCAGAGATCTCCTCATTCATTGCTCCATCTGCTCTCCTCCTTCTGCTGCAATTATCTCCTTATAACAGCTCAGGGGCGGATCCTTTCTGCTTCAGCTCTCTCCCTATTTGAGCTCAGGGGTGTGTCCTTTTTGTTACACCTCTCTCCCTGTAACTGTCACAGCTTCTGACAGTAGATACAGCTGGTGGCAGTTGAAGGAAGGAACTGAGCATGTGTGACCACCTCAGCAATGACACTAAGGTGGACAGAGAAATATATACAGCAGGTGGTGCTATACAGAAACATAATTCAGTGACAATACTTAGTTATATTCACATGCAATTACCAAAGTATTAAGATCCAGGTGCTGTTTCAAAATTGTAAAAGGACAACCCCAATAAGGCAAACATTGTGCACAATAAACAATTTTCTCCTCTTTGTCTGTTTTGAATGATGAAAATTATTCTCCTTTTGATAAGATGGCCGCCCTGGTGTCCCTCTGCTCATCGGCCTTTCTCCCAGAGGAGTATTTGTCCCTCACTAATACTCAGGAAGGATCTAAGGATGAAGAGCTCCCCCTAGAGGCCAAACAGAGATGTCCTGGAAGAAGGAACCGCCACTTGCCAAGCACTATGATAGTGGACATCGGTCTCATTGACACCAGCTACCTGGACAGTTTGGTACAGATGGAGGACATTCACACTCGTTCTTTGTCACCCTGGGAATACAGGTAAATGTCACAACGTACCCCATTTCTAACATCTCGGAAATAGTGCTATAGTCCTGTGTACCTTCTATGGAATGGAGCATTAATTTCCTGCATTATCAGGGCTTGGATTTGCAGGTTCATCTAGACTTGTGTCCTCAGGACAAGACTACTTTCTGTAAGCCCCAAAATTTCAGCCATGACATCAGGGGGATTCTTTACATCCAGATCACCATCTTCTTTAATGCAGTACATAATGTAGTGCTATCTGTCTCCATGGTAACAGACTACAAAGAAAGCCTGTATGCAGTCAGATTCTGCAACCATCAGCTTCTTGTTAATCTACTCCTGATCACAGAAGAAGAACCTGTGGTCAGAGCAGATTAGAGCTATTCACACTCAGAAGGCTATAGATCCCAAGGATACATTCAAATCAAATCAATGCAACAAAAACCTCATCATAACTAAAACAAATGTATGAGAAAAGTGCACATAATGATAGAACCCATAGATACACGTGAAACCAACAGTAAACCAGTCCTTGCTTTCCTCTTTTGCTTCCTGAGTAGCACACATGAGAAGGTATTAGATAACGTCTTCTAGCAGACTGTGCTTCCCCTATCCCACTTCCAGTAAATCTTCAAAAAGTCTTCAGTCTCCCAAAAAATCCTTCTAGTGTAATACAGAGGAGGAGGGAGCTGCAGGGAAAGAGGTGAAGAGGAATCGCAGAAGCCTCAGAGCAGACAGCAGTTCTGATATCAGCAATATGAACCTTATACCCCAAATCTGCAGGGTACATACAACTCCAGCTGCCAAAAGAACAATATGTAAATGTACATTGTGGGATTGTAAGAAAGTGTTAACATATTTTTATTCTTTTAAATTTCCTTTTTCAGTCTCAACTCAGACCCCAATAGATTCCCCTTCGTTATTGCCGAGGCCAATTGTCTCACTTTCGCTTGCGCAGACGCCAACGGCAAAGAAAATCCAGCCCTGATCTCCTACCCCATCCAGCAGGAGGTGATGGTCCTACGTCGGGAGCAGAAAGGCTGCAGCTTCTCCTATAGACTGGAGACCGAGGTGGTCACACTGGGCTGCACGTGCGTCAAGCCTGTCGTCAGCTATTACTGATTATGTGGAAATATGGACGAATAGACGCCAATGTATATGAATTTTTTGGATTATTTGGGATATTTTCTTTATATTTAAGCAATAAATAAAATAGACTTATCATAAATTCTTCTCTGTAGCATTATCTCTAGTAATATTAAAGCGGCTCTGTCAGCATGATAAACCCTATTAAACTAGGCATACCGTTCTTTTGTCTGTATGCTAAACAGCTGCAGAGATATCTGCATTTTTATTAATTTGCAAATGAAAAAATTGGAGCACCAGGAGGCGGGGCTGAATCCTTAGAGCTCTGGATTGTAACACCCCCTGTGCTCTGCCCACTCCCCCCTCCCCTTGATTTAATATATGCAAATGAGGAGCAATGGGGGTGTTGCCTTTACACCTATAGGCTCTGCCCTCTTTGCAACTGCAGCTCTTCTTGCACTTTAATTGACGGGACCAGACCTGGTTGTAGGTAAGACACATGGTGCATAGAAAGTTGGACCAGTTAGAGGGCTTTGACCTAGGACAGAAAATTGCACCAAAGCTTAGAAAATGTCTAGGCCTGAGATGCACAACATGAACTTCATGGTCTGGGTCTGCACAAGGCCCACAATGCCATTCTGTGCAGCCCCCAACCACCTGGACTGGTGCTTGTCTGTGTCCTGATGGTTCAAAATGACAAAGCTGTCACAAGACGGCCACATCCAAGTGATGCAGAAAAATCATTAGACTGCAGATGCAGAGTCATTACACTGAAGACACAGAGTCATCAGACTGCAGATAAAGAGTCATTAGACTGCAGATAAAGAGTCATTAGACTGCAGATACAGAGTCATTAGACTGCAGATACAGAGTAATTAGACTGCAGATACAGAGTCATTACACTGCAGATACAGAGTTATTAGACTGCAGATAAAGAGTCATTAGACTGCAGATACAGAGTCATTAGACTGCAGATACAGAGTCATCAGACTGCAGATACAGAGTCATTAAACTGCAGATACAGAGTCATTACACTGCAGATACAGAGTTATTAGAGTGTAGCTCTATTCTCTTCTCTGTAATCAATGTAGGCCTTGAGACACAAAAGAGACTCCCTCCAGTGACTCCTCACTTAAGAAATATTTTGCAGTGAAGATTGTCAAATATCTGTTCAGTATAACCAATGGCTTATTGCTTTCATCATGTTGTTTAAAGAAGCTTTAATATTCTGTAAATTTACACTTGTATTTTGTATTTTTGTACTAGTGTCTGAGGAAGGCTATTGCCGAAAACGTTAACACTTTAAAAATTGGCGCAATTACACAAGGCATGCAAATAAAAAAACTTCGCAAATTCAAGCATTTGAAGGCTTTGGTGCTGTTATTTCATGTATTCTGTCGCCTACTGAACCAGACTAAGGGACCTTTTTAAAGGCTTAGGAAGCCTTTGCAGGTGTTTTGGGTTAATTATTCTAATTTTCTGAGATAATGAATTTTGGGTTTTCCTTGGCTGTAAGCCATAATCATCAACATTAACAGAAATAAACACTTGAAAAAGTTCCCTCTGTTTGTAATGACTTTATATAATATATGTGTTTCACTTTGTGAACTGAATTACTGAAAAAAAATAACTTTTTGATAATATTCTAATTTATTGAGATGCACTTGTAGGTCTACACAGGAGCTGTATACACAAAATGGTAGGATTCCTTTCATCAAAACCATCTTCAAGGTTGAGTGTTTTATCATTTTACATTTATTGGAGCGTTAAACAAACGTGGTTAGAAAAGTATTTACACCCTACAGCTATAAAAAACTCATGTTTCTGTATACTTTTCCAATAGTTTAAAACATCAACTGATAAAATGGTTATAATGTAAAAATATAAATATAGTCATATAAATATAAAGAATATTTCCATAAAAACATAATAAATAAATATAATTTAAATAATGAAACTGAAAAAACGCGGCTCTGGACATATTTTTTTAGAAGTGTCGTCCATGGCAACCAATGGAAATAGCTCATGTTTTGTAGTCGGCAGTAGAGAAGTAAATCGATAAAATCTGATAAGTTTCGGTTGGCCACAGTGATTTTCCTCACACTGGTTTCTATAAGTAGTCCTTAACAGGCCTCAAAACTATGTTGCTAATAGCAACCAATCAGAATTTAGCTTTAATGTTGTTATAGAGTCCTCTGATTGGTCACTGTGGGCAACGCCTCCAACTGAGACAGTGGTGGCCCATGAGGCTCTTATCTGAGGTACTGGGTGATGTGCCGGACACAGGTGCAGCCCACGGTGACCAGCTGCTTGTCCAGCTTATAGACGGGGACACATCCTCTCATCTCACGACGCAGGACCAGGATCTCCTGTCTGATGGGGACTGAGTTCACGTTTAGGTCCACATTACCCTCAGCGTCCAAACAGCCATGGTGGAGGCATCTGGCCTCGTTGATGACCACTGGGAATCTGTTGTTGTCCACGTTGGAGCTAGAGGAAGGAGATGATAGAAATCAGAGGCCAAAACTGGCAAAATAGCTTTTATAATACTAAAGTAAGCAGGGGGTAGCCATTGTGGTTTTAGGCAGAATCTATAGGCAAAATAAGATAGATGAGATAGATAGATAGATAGATAGATAGATAGATAGATAGATAGATATTTACCTGTATTCCCATGGAGACACTGAGCGGCTCTTGATGCTGTCCGTCATCAGTTGTGCAGAGCTCCCACCGTTGATCTTCATATGAACCTTCACACGTGGTGGAAATGTGGCGTCCACTTGGAATGGACAATCACCGCCAGACACTGAGGGGACATCCCACTCCTCTGTACCAGGTATCTGCACTTCTCTTCCATGGGCAGAAGAATGGAAGATAAGGAGAAGCCATGTGGAGAGAACCTGAGAACAGATTATAGGATATGTATTATAGGGGGCATTATGGAGGTGTCAGCGTTATACAGGGTAATGGTACAAGGAGGGGTTAGACATGGAGCAATAAGATGCAGAAGATTTACCCTACAGTATATAATGCTGCTTTATTCAGGTTTACAAGACTATTATGGGTCTATTCCAAGAAAGAGTCCGGGCTATCTCATGGAAGAGTCATAGAAATCACTGAAATTAATGGAGGTTCAACTTTTAGATGGTCACCATGTTCTCTTCTAAATATATCTGTCTAGCAATAGAGAGAATGAAAAAAAGTTGAGTTTCCCATTAATAAGGACGGTTACAGCACGAATGCAGCCTATCCTGTATTATAGTCCAGAGCTGCAGTCACTATTCTGCTGGTTTATTCATTGTGTACATACATGACATACTCTAGAGCTGCATTTACAATTCTGCTGGCTTCAGAGTTCGTTCTCGTAATTTGTCTTCTGCATAAAAAAGCCTTTAATTGAGACTCAGTAGAACACTAACAACCAACAGAATTATAAATACAGCTCTGGAGCATAACACGGGTTTTATCCATAAGTAATGTAAAGTATGTACAATGCTGCTCAGCTTTTAAACTGTCAAATTACTGTATGTTCAGACATGGACAAACATTTAACATTATTTCTTCAGGTAAAGCAAGGAAAATAATTTTGATTTGGAGAACATACTAACAAATAATGACCCCCACACCTCATACCCCTATAATACATAGTAACATAGTTTATAAGGCCGAAAAAGCCCCCTGTCCATCCAGTTCAGCCTGTTATCCTGAAAGCTCATCCAGAGGAAGACAAAAAAACCCTGTGAGGTAGAAGACAAGATTTTCCCCCACTTTAGGTGAAAGAAATTCTTGGACCTGGTTAATAAAATTGAATAGGAATCGGTGCTCCTACCATTAATGTTCCCCGGTGGGCGGCCATTGTTCTCATAGACGTGCTCTGGTGAGGTTCTGCTGGTGGACTGTGCTGGGACTCTGACTCCGGGCCCCATTATATAAGGGACACAGTTGTTTCTGGGTTTTCCTGAAATACTCATCACCTAAAATCAGGTTTCAATAGTTCTCTCTATTTTATATCAATATATTTTAATCTTTGGGAAATTAATTTAAAGGACGAGAACATCTCCCGCTATGGAATCCCTCAATTACTAATTAACCAGAAAACCTGACCCAGTAATAATCCTCTCCTGCACCTGATAGAGATAAAAGAGTCATAAACTGAAGCCAGAGCTTATAGTAACAAACAGGATTGTATGAGAAGTATCTACACACGTGCACAAAACTGTTGTTCCCCTTCCGTTAGAAAGAAAAACCCACAATGGTCACTGAAATAACTTGTAACTGACAAAAGTAATAATAAATAAAATTTCAACTAATGAAAATCAGACATTGCTTTTAATTATGGTTCAACGAAATAATTAAAAAAAACCTAATGAAACTAGTTTGGACAAAAATAATGGTACCCCTAGAAAAGATTCAAAATAATTTGACCATAGGGACATGTTAACCTAAGATTTGCCCTATAATTAGCATCACAGGTATCTTCAAACTTGGTCAGTCTGCCTATTTACAGGGTAAAAAGTGGCCACTCTGCTGTTTGGTATCATGGTGGGTACCACACTGAACATGGACCAAAAAAAGCTAAGGAGAGAGTTGTCTCAGGAGATATAGACAAACGTGTTAAAGGTAAGGACTATAGGACCATCCCCAAACAGTGTGATGTTCCTATTACTACAGTAGTTGCACTTATTTTTCAGAAGTTTAAGGTCTATGGGACTGTAGCCAACCTCCCTGGATGTGGCCGCAAGAGGAAAATTGATGAAAAATTGAAGAGACGGATAATACGAATGGTAACCAAAGAACAACTTCCAAAGACATTAGAGTTGAACTCCAAGTTCAAGGCAGATCAATGTCAGATTGCGCCATCCATCTCTGTCTTACCCAAAGTGGACCTAATGGAAGACAAACGTGGAGGAAACCACTGTGGAAAGAAAATCACAAAAATGCAAGACTGTAATTTGCCAAAATGCATATTGTTAAGCAATAAAGCTTCTAGGAGAATGTCCTTTGGACAGAGGAGACAAAACTGGTGCTGTTTGGCAAGTCACATCAGCCCTATGTTCAAGCATACAAAGAAAAGAACATTATACCTAATGTGAAAAATGGAGGAGGCTCAGTAATGTTTTTGGGCTGCTTTTGCTGCATCTGGCACTGGATGTCTTGAATCTGTGCAGGGTACAATGAAATCTCAAGACTATGAAGGCATTCCGGAGCTAAATGTGCTGCCCTCCATCAGAAAGCGTGGTCTCAGTAACAGGTCATGGGTCCTGCAACAGGATAATGACCCAAAACGTACAGCGTAAGAAAGGCTAAGAGCAAAGCATTGGACTATTCTGAAGTGGCCTTCTATGAGCCTTGATCTAAATCCTATTGAAGATCTGTGGAAGGAGCTGAAACATGCATTCTGGAGAAGGCACCCTGCAAACCTGGTGATGTAATAACACGGTTAGGTCATGTGACCCCCAAGATGTCAGATGGCGGTGTTTTGTTTTTTTACAAGGGTCATTAAGACAATGGCGAGAGGGGCTGAATGTGGATCTTGGATACTTGAATTACACAGTTCGAGACCCTTATTGTAGGGCAGTATAGGATACAGAGGGAAGGGATGAACTCAGTAAAATACAGTTTTCTTTTTCTCCTGTTTGAATCAGTATTTTCTTTTAAAAAGTTATAGAAATGATGCTAGAAAAGACCCTGAGTTTTGCCTCCCTCACCTATGCATAGAGAAAGCTTGTGAGTCCTGTTTTACCATCCATTCATAGAGAAAGCCTGTGAGTCCTGCTTCCCTCACCCACTCATAAAAAAGCACATGATTTCCTCACCTATGCATAGAGAAAGCTTGTGAGTCCTGCATCAACCACCCACTCATAAAGAAAGTTGGTGAGTCCTGTTTGACCACTAAGTCACAGAGAAAGCCAATGAGTCTTGTTTCCCATACCCACTCACAAACAAAGCCCGTGAGTCCTGTTTCCTTCACCTGCTCATAAAAAAGCATGTGAGCCCTGCATCCCTCACCTATGCATAGAGATGGCCAATGAGTCCTGCATCAACCACCCACTCATACAGAAAGTTAGTGAGTCCTGTTTTCCCACTAAGTCAAAGGGAAAGCCAATGAGTCTTGCTTCCCCCACCCACTCATAAACAAAAGCCTGTGAGTCCTGCTTACATTACCTACTTATAAAGAAAGGCTGTGAGACCTGCTTCCCTCACCCATATATAAAGAAGGTCTGTGTCCTGCTTCCACTTTTGATTCATTGAGAGAGCTTATGAGTCCTGCTTCCCCCCCCCCCCCAGAGTCTTAGAGAAAGCCTGCAATTTCTGCTTCATCCTCCCACTTATAAGGCAAGCCTGTGAGTCCTGATTTCCTCCCTTACTCATAGAGAAAGCCTGTGGGTCCTGCTTCACCCTCCCACTTATAAAGCAAGCCTGTGAGTCCTGGTTCCCTCCTTTACTCATAGAGAAAGCCTGTGAGTCCTGCTTCACCCTCCCACTTATAAAGAAAGCCTGTGAATCCTGGTTCCCTCCTTTACTCATAGAGAAAGCCTGTGAGCCCCACTTTCGCCACCCATACATGCATAAAGCCTGTGAGTCCTGCTGTCCCCACCCATACATACATAAAGCCTGTGAGTCCTGCTGCCACGCCCACTCAGAGTGGAAAGCTTGTGAGTCTTGCATCCTCCACCCACTCACAGAAAAAGCCAGCACATAGAATATAGAAGAATGAACTTGATACACAGATGTCTAAAGTGGGTTAAAAGTGTCTTCCATCACTGAGCACCCAACTCCTTGCTGGGACCACCAATGATCAGTTGTGATCAAAGGGAGTATCCAGCAGCTTAAACTTAATTCCCCTACAGCGCCTCTGCAGGGGAACAGATGCATTACACAGATCCCATTTAGATTAATGAGCTGTAATTGTGAAGGATAGAGATTCTAGGTGCTCCAGAGAAAACTGCCCCTCTGCCTCCCCACACCCCCCATTTACTCGGTATTAGTAACATATACATAGTAACATAGTTTATAAGGCCGAGAAAAGACATCTGTCCATCCAGATGGATGTTCAAAGTTAATTGTTCAACAGGGGGTGACAATGAGCACAGGAGGAAGGACAATGGAACCAGGTTCAGATTAGTCATTGATATGTAGTTACATTACAAGAAAAATATACTCAGTCATAGTTATATTAGGAAACAGTGAAGACAATAATTACAATCTGCTGCTATCTCTATGGTCCAAGATAAGCAGCGAGAGTTCAGATAAATTATGGCCCCGATTAGGGAAGTGCCGGAGATCTTATGCCGGTTTCTCTCTCTTATAATCTGACATAACAGGGTAGAGCCGGACAGTCCACATTCCTCCATGGTCATAGACACGACTGGAACTTACAGAAACTTTTTGGAAAACTATGATTCCTGGGATGGAGACTCCACCGGGAGCCACAACTGGTATAAATAGAGAGAAGGACTGGGATCCAAGAATAAGAGCAGCAGATCCCCTGAACTATACGGAGAACCCAGCAGGAGGAGAAGAATGGTCCATACAAGAATCTCACTGATACTTGTGAGTATAAAAGTGTCCATTGTATAATATTGTATTAAGGACGATGATAGTAGAATTTATATCATCCAGAATACAGCAATAAGTCTATTCCTATAGGCTGGAAAGTGATCCCTGATTTACTTCCATTGTGTATCCCTAGGAACTCTGAATTTATGATACAATGGCAGATTAGAGGTTCCATGGATGCTGGAGTAATGGAGGTTTACTGTAATATTTGTACAGGATTTATTGAATGCTTTAGTGTAAACTATTAAAGGAATTATCCCATAATTAATGTAAAAAAAACATATAGGACATGACAACCTCTTTCTAACAAAGCTAGAACCAGCCCTGTACCTCACATGGATCCAGAGATCTCCACATTCATTGCTCCATCTGCTCTGCTCTTTCTGCTGCAATTATCTCCTTATAACAGCTCAGGGGCGGATCCTTTCTGCTTCAGCTCTCTCCCTATTTGAGCTCAGGGGTGTGTCCTTTTTGTTACACCTCTCTCCCTGTAACTGTCACAGCTTCTGACAGTATATACAGCTGGTGGCAGTTGAAGGAAGGAACTGAGCATGTGTGACCACCTCAGCAATGACACTAAGGTGGACAGAGAAATATATACAGCAGGTGGTGCTATACAGAAACATAATTCAGTGACAATACTTAGTTATATTCACATGCAATTACCAAAGTATTAAGATCCAGGTGCTGTTTCAAAATTGTAAAAGGACAACCCCAATAAGGCAAACATTGTGCACAATAAACAATTTTCTCCTCTTTGTCTGTTTTGAATGATGAAAATTATTCTCCTTTTGATAAGATGGCCGCCCTGGTGTCCCTCTGCTCATCGGCCTTTCTCCCAGAGGAGTATTTGCCCCTCACTAATACTCAGGAAGGATCTAAGGATGAAGAGCTCCCCCTAGAGGCCAAACAGAGATGTCCTGGAAGAAGGAACCGCCACTTGCCAAGCTCTATGATAGTGGACATCGGTCTCATTGACACCAGCTACCTGGACAGTTTGGTACAGATGGAGGACATTCACACTCGCTCTTTGTCACCCTGGGAATACAGGTAAATGTCACAACGTACCCCATTTCTAACATTACTGAAATAGTGCTATAGTCCTGTGTACCTTCTATGGAATGGAGCATTAATTCCCTGCATTATCAGGGCTTGGATTTGCAGGTTCATCTAGACTTGTGTCTTCAGGACAAGACTACTTTCTGTAAGCCCCAGAATTTCAGCCTTGACATCAGGGGGATTCTTTACATCCAGATCACCTACTTCATAAATGCAGTATACGCCGTTCCTATGCAGTGCTATCGGTCTCCATGGTAACAGACTACAAACAAAGCCTGTATGCAGTCAGATTCTGCAATCATCACCTTCTTGTTAATCTACTCCTGATCACTGAAGAAGAACCTGTGGTCAGAGCAGATTAGAGCTATTCACACTCAGTGGACTATAGACCCCCAGGATACATTCAAATCAAATCAATGCAACCAAAACCTCATCATAACTAAAACAAATGTATGAGAAAAGTGCACATAATGATAGAACCCATAGATAATACATGTGAAACCGACAGTCAACAAATCCTTCCTTTCCTCCTTTTCTTCCTGAGTAGCACACATGAGAAGGTATTAGATAACGTCTTCTAGCAGACTGTGCTTCCACTATCCCACTCCCAGTAAATTTCCAAAAAGTCTTCAGTCACAAAAAAAATCCTTCTAGTGTAATACAGAGGAGGAGGGAGATGCAGCTGCAGTTTCTCAGGGAAAGAGGTGAAGAGGATTCACAGAAGCCTCAGAGCAGACAGCACAGTTCTGACATCAGCAAGACGAACCTTAGCGAGCATGGACAGATGAGCGGGTGGGAAAATACCCAAAATCTGCAGGGTACATACAACTCCAACTGCCAAAAGAACAATATGTAAATGTATATATTGTGGAGTTCTAACATTTTTTATTCTTTTACATTTCCTTTTTCAGTCTCAATTCCGACCCCAACAGATTCCCCTTCGTTATTGCTGAGGCCAATTGTCTCACTTTCGCTTGCGCAGACGCCAACGGCAGTGAAAATCCAGCCCTGATCTCCTACCCCATCCAGCAGGAGGTGATGGTCCTACGTCGGGAGCAGAAAGGCTGCAGCTTCTCCTATAGACTGGAGACCGAGGTGGTCACACTGGGCTGCACGTGCGTCAAGCCTGTCGTCAGCTATTACTGATTATGTGGAAATATGGATGATGGACGCATATAAATATTGCGAGATAGATGTATATGAACTTTTTGGATTATTTGGGATATTTTCTTAATATTTAAGTAATAAATAAAAAAGCCTGAAACTAAATTTTTCTCTGTAGCATCGTCTAGTTATATTAAAATTTCGGGTTACTCAATGGTATGAATTCTTTATATACCATAATTTTAATGCATTTTGTTCTAGCAGAGAATATCTCCATAATAAGACATTCAGTGGGTTGGAGTGCCTACAGCTCTGCAGTGTGGAGCCTTAAGGGGTCCTTGTCCTTGTGTAGGCTATATGTCATGAGGAAGAAATCTATAGTAACACTTGCAGCGACCCCCGAGTACCGGCGTAGGGTATTGGAGAGGTAGAGGTGTTGTGTCATGGTGTACTCCCTCAGACCGTTTCTCTCTGGGGATCGTGTGGTGGAATCATAGAACTGAAGAAGGAGGCCAGACTTAAACATAGCAAAGTTGTTTTTTTTTACTAAGTGTGATGAAGAACTTGAAATGCATACAAAAGCAGAAGACTTTAACTTTAATTCTGTCTGGTACCAGCAAGGGATCTGGAGGTAGGTTGGATGGCTGTAATTCTGCATTTAGGTGATACTGGCCTAGTGGTTGTTTGGTGAAGGCTGGCTTGGCTGTATTCCTTCACCTTACAGCATGGTCTGTACCTATAGAGGTAGCACTTAATACTACTGTCTGGTTTCTCAAGGCTTCACTTGAGGACAATTGGAGATTCTCTCTGGAGAATATGGTAACAGGAGCAGGAGCTTTGCATGTTGCTTCCTCTCCTTTCTGTGTCCAAACAGGAACTCCCTCTCTTGGCAGGGAGCAGGACCTGCTCACTTCTACCAAGAGGGGAGGAACAGGGTGGTTAGCCCTGTTCATTGCCAACTTTTTCCAACCATTCCTTGCTGGGAACTATGGCCAGATGAAAGGAAGACACTAATGACAGAGAATTATGGCAACTGTGAAGAAGTTACATGGACGAGATGGAAGAAACTGTTCACGAGGAGAGACTCTACAAATCATCTTCCGGGTTCTCTGGCCTGAGATGTTTAAAACTTACCTTTTGACTGTATACCACTAAATATATATCACCCCTATATATATCACACCTACAGTTCAAAAAACAAGGTGGTGGCAGCAGCATGTTATCTGTATCAGACACTTGAAGACTTGTGATGATAAAGGGCATAGCAAATCCAATGGAATACATGGAAATCTTGGGGGGGAAACCTGCTGCAGTCTACAAGACGACCACAGCTTGTGAGCAGATGTATCTTCTAACAAAACGGAAACTGCAAACATAAAGACAAAGCTACACGGGACTGTGTCAAAAACAAACCTGTTAATGGCCTGGGTTGGCCAAATCAATCCAATAGAGAAGATATGGCTGAACTTCAACTTTGAATGAAGAACATTAAACATTGAAGGGTCCATCAAGACCTACAGAAGATAAATCTACGTAGAGACAAGACTGTAATTGTAGCATCTTCTACATGCAGACTTAGAGTGAGTGAATACTTTTGCAATGTGTGTTGAATAATTGTAACAAATGAAGATCATCTTAGAAAGAGACCAAGGTGTCCACCAAAGTCTTTGTTTATCGTTCAGGGACCACCTTCTCCTTATTATATTTAGTTGTAAACAAGGCACATAGTGCATAGAAGGTGGGACCAGTAAAAGGGTGAGGAGCAAGAAAAAAAAATTCCCCCAGACCTAAGAAGATCCAGACCTAAGAAGATATTTAGGCCTGGGGTGCACGACATGCACTCCATGGGACGGATCTGCACAAGGCCCTCAATGCAGCCCCCAACCACCTGAATTTGTGCTTGTCTGTGTTCTTATGATTCAGAATGAAAAAACTGTAACAAGATAGTCACATCCAACTGATGCAGAACACAGAGTCATTAGACTGCAGATCTATTCTCTTCTCTGCATTGATATTAATGTAGACCTTGGGGCATACAAGAGACTACCAATAGTGACTGCTCACTTAAGAGCAAAGAGATATTTTGCAGTGAAGATTGACTCCCAGCACAAGTACTCACTGTACTATTATGGGAATAGGCACTGTGTGATTGGAAATGTTAGGCATGGCTGGCTCTGTATTGAGGTGCTCTGTGTATTCTACTTAAAGGGTTTTTCCAATTTGCTCAGAATGGCTTAAAAACATAAAAGAACCAATACTTACCTCCACTGCTCCTCCGCCGCTGACGTTCTGATGCAACCCGATCTTCTTTGTTCTCTACTTCCTGCCCTGGACTCGAGACACAGGAAATTCAGCAGGCAGGTCACAACTGCACCCAGTGATTGCCTGCAGGTCAAGACAGGAGCAAGAAGTAGAGACCAACGGTACCCAGTGTCAGGCCTGGCCCTTAATCATTTGTTTTTGTTTATTTAATATCCACACGGTTGCAATTTTATTTTTGGGGGGATTGTTCAATTTAATAAATAGGTGTTAGCATATAGGTGATCAGTACACCAATACACAGGGTGGGGCAACAATTTACCTGTGAGTGTTAATGTGAAAATAAGCACCAGGCCTTAATCATCAGTTTCTGTTTATTTCATATCCACACAGTTGGAATTCTATTTTTGCGGGGATTTTCAATTTAATTAGACCAGTATTTAGGTGATCAGTACACCAATACACAGGGTAGGGAAACAATTTATCTGTGAGTAGTAACATGATATTAACGGTCAGGCCTCAATAGTTTGCTCCTGTTTATTCAATTTCCACATGGTTTAAATTTCTTTGTATTTTTGGTGGGTTCAATTTAATTAAACCAGCATATAGGTGATCAGTACACCAATACACAGGATAGGGCAACAATTTACCTGTTAGTGATAACATGAAATTGAGTGACAGGCCTGGCCCTTAATCATCCATTTTCATTTATTTAATATCCACATGGTTGGAATTTAATTTTTGGGGGGTTGTTCAATTTAATTAAAAAAGCATATAGGTGATCAGTACAACAAAACACTGAGTAGAGCACAAAAGTATCTGTGAGTGATAACGAATTCAGATCTAGCTGTAAATCCATTTCCCTTTATCTGTCGCTACATTTTTCCAATCAGTTTTTTGCAGGGGTTGTTAATTATATTCAAACCAGTATATATGTGATTAATACACCAATACACAGGGTATTGCACTAAATTATCTATGAGTCATAACAAATTTAGGCCTAAATCCTTTTCCATTTATTTCTCCACACTTTTCCAATAAAAAAAATTTGGGGGGGTTGTTGAAATGATTAAAATCAGCATATACATGATTACTACACCAATACACAGGGTAGCACACAATATTATCTGAGAGGCCCAAATATGTCAAGGCTACGGAAGGGTTCCAAACAAAAGACCCAGAGCCAGAATGTGGGTAGTAACAGCATCAGCTATCCAGCCATAAGCGGTAGTAGTAGTAGTAGGCCGCAGCTGTCCCTGGCTTTGGAAAGGCCCAAGTACTCGACTCAACATTATCGTTGAGGAGGAAGAGGTTTAGATTGTGGATCGGATGGCTAAGTCCTCCTCTCAGTCTCAGCAGGATGATGTGGAGGTGACTTTGGGGTTAAACATCGTTCTGTGGAGCTAGGAGTCACAGTGTTCCTCCTGCTCCTCCTTCTTGCAGCCCCAAAGAAGGTTTTCAGTGGAGCCCTCTCAGTCTTCACTGCCCCTTCCTAGGGGGGGTGGCTTCCTTTTTCCCAAGTAGTGGCCAGAAAACCCCACAAGAGTGTCTCCTTGTTGACGACTTGTGTGAGAGCTGTCACCATTAGGGCTACCCTGAAGAGGAGGTTGAAAAGGAGGCTGGGGGCCCCATGTATAGCTGTGCTGATGGTGGTGTTAATACCTGTATCCACGGCATTGGCGGTGGTAGTCGGGGAATACACACAGCAGGAAAGGGGGGCGCAAGAGCCCACCATGATATTTCAAAGTATGATAAAAGCAGCAGGGAGGGTGAGGACTTCGATGATGGTTGTGTGCTGGACAGGACCTGGGAGCCAGATGGGGGTGCTGAGGAGGCAACATCAGAGGAGAAGGGCGGCGGCAACAGAAATAAAGAGCAGAGGCTACGTACCTCCCAAAGAACAGCCAGGGCCACGTCTGCTTTGGGATCTGGTGATGCCGCTGATACTGTGGGTGGGTTAGGCCCAAAACATGCCAGAGCTAATCCAAGCTGCTTGTAGCTCTGTGTGAGCAACTCCCATATGGCATTTTTTCTCCACAAGGCGGTCAAACAAAACCACAGTCGTGTGCAAGATCTGCATGATTAAAATAAGCCATGGCCGTTCAAACATACTCATAGCTATCAGAGGTCTATTGCACCACATGAGGTATCATCACTAGATCCTTAGGGAAAATACAGCTGACCAGCATTCCCAATCAGAACAAGTCTGTCCTCCTTCTCCTGGTCCTTTTTGTGGCAGCCAACCCGCATTCCCAAGCAATTCGGGAATCTATGTCATCATCATAATCACCTTCTTCTTCTCCTGCTAAGACTCCTCCTTGTCCTCGGCTCCATCATGAGACATCTATAATGGAATTGTTGACCATGAAATAATTTTCTCCACCAGCAATTCAGTTTGTCTACAAGCTGAACCCCCACCTGGCCACATTGCCGGCGGTATACTCGCATTGCAAAAGCGCCTTGTACACTCACATGGTGGAGAACGCTGGCCACTCCTTGTGATTCTCGCTATGCGCCAACTGGAGCAGTTATGGTCAGGGACAGTATATGTCTTTCCTGTCCCACTGGGTCAATGTTTTTTGCGGCAGTGGAGCAGCAGCACCCCAGCAACATGGCCAGGTCCCTTTGACCCCCCCCCCCAAAGTATTGGCCTAGCTCCCACAGCAAGCACTTATCCGCCTCCTCCAAGGATACAGTCCTGTCTCCAACAACAGCATTTGGGCACAGTGTTGCTCACACTACCCCTCCTACCCATCACATGTGTCAGATCAAGCATTGCGACATCACGTTGGGGCTGATCGGCCTGGGAGAGTGTAGCAGCAGTTGCAGTTGAAGTTGTTTTCTGGGATTTTACTACTGATGGCCTATCCTCAGGATAGGTCATCAGTATCTGATCAGTGGGGGTCCGACACCCAGGACCCCCGACGATCAGCTGTTTGAGAAGGCACCATCGCTCCCGTGAGCTCCACTGACTTCTTTTGGCTTTTCCTAGGCCAGAGATGTCACGTTCATCTGTCACTGGCCTAGGAGTGTCTCAGCCCCATTCAAGTGAATGGGGATGAGCATGATACCAAGCACAGCCACTGTACAATGTACGGCGCTATGCTTGGTAAGCTGCGGGAAGGTAGCGGCCCTCACAGGAGCGCCGGTACCTTCTCAAACAGCTGATCGGCCGGGGTCCCAGGTGTCAGACCCCCACCGATCAGATACTGATGACCTATCTGAGGATAGGTCATTAGTAGTCAAATCCTGGAAAACCCCTTTAAAGTACATCAAGCAGCAAAAATCCCGCTGGCTGTCAACCCGCCAGCTCTAACTGGACAAGATGGTCAGGGACAATGGGCGCAACATCCTGGTCACCCTGAAATAACACATGCTCCTTTGCACTGGCTTGTGCAAGGTGCTGGCAATGTCCAGGAGACTGCCCCTCTTTTCAGCCATTCTCACAAGGTGAAAGCCTGTTCTGTACACAAATGTATTATTAGTGCAAGAACATAAAGTCAGGTTCCTGGTGGAGGCTGTGAGAAGCTACAATAAATGGTTACCAGGGACACACAGGTCTGCATGGGAGCTGTATACACAAAATGATAGGATTCCTATAATAAAAACGATCTACAAGGTTGCGTCTTTTATCATTTTACATTTATTGGAGAAAAAAAAACCCAAACACTGTGGTTGCACAGGGAAAGTATTCACACCCTCCAACAGTTTTTGAACACTTTTCCAATAGTTCAAAACATAGACTGATTAAATAGATTTAATGGTTTTATGTAATAATATAAATATAGTCATATAAATATAATTAATATTTCCATAAAAACATAATAAATAAATATGATTTAAATAATAAAACTGAGAAAATGCTGCATATACTGTTTTTAGAAGTGTCGCCCATGGCAACCAATAAAATTGCTCATGTTTTATAGTCAGCAGTAGAGAACTAGTAGCTAAAATTTGATTGGTTCCTGTCGGCAACATCAATTTTCCTTACACTAGTTTTTATAATTAGTCCTTAACAGGCCTCAAAATCTTGTTGCCAATAGCAACCTATCAGAATTCAGCTTTAATTTCACATAGAGTCCCCTTATTGGTCGCTGTAGGTAACGCTTCCACTGAGAAAGTGGTGGCCCATGAGGCTTTTATCTGAGGTACTGGGTGATGTGCCGGACACAGGTGCAGCCCACGGTGACCAGCTGCTTGTCCAGCTTATAGACGGAGACACATCCTCTCATCTCACGACGCAGGACCAGGATCTCCTGTCTGATGGGGACTGAGTTCATGCTGAGATCCACATTACCCTCAGGGTCCAAACAGCCGTGGTGGAGACATCTGGCCTCATTGATGACCACTGGGAATCTGTTGTAGTCCACGTTAGAGCTGGAGGGAGGAGACAAAATGATCGATGCAGGTGAAATCAGTTTCTACGTTTTTTCAGAAGTCAGCCATTTTATTGTCCAGTAGTCCTCTAGTAGTCTGTATATACTGTAAACTGTATATACCCCTGGTGCAGCTTTGTGATGGACAAGAAAAAGATAAAATAGATGCTTATTGTGATCATTTGACCTTCTACAGAGCTGGTAGAATATTGGAAAAAACATATAGGTTCACACAGTCAAATATTCACTGTGAAGTGAGTGTACAAATTACACTGACGCATTTCATGTCTGCTGCTACCACTGAGGAGGCGGAAAATTGTTAATATAAGCTATAATAAATGCACTGACCTAGGGCCCTTTTAATTAAAAGAGAAAATTCACTACAAAGTCTATATTTATTAAAGAATGCTTATTTCCACATTTTAGTTTTATTTTTACAATTCTAATTTCATAAAAAATAGTGTTAATAATAAGAATAAAATATGATTATTAGGAATAGAATTTTAATAAATGTAAATATTATTCATTGATCGTAAATGAATGCAGAATTCTTATTTGAAGTCGTAAAATGAATCGATTAATTAATATTAAGAATGATGAATTCAAATAATAATTACCATACATTTTTAATTCATAATATTTATCATCAAATAAAATCTATATTTTGTGGGCTATAAGACATAGTGGACTTATTGGATGTATTGTAGTTCAGAGAACAGAAAAAAAAATATTTCTTACTAATTCAAAGTATTAGAAGTGAAGGGGTTAATATCACTAGTTCTGGTGGTCTAGGGTGGTAGAGGAGGTCCATGTTTTTCCCAGGAGTTCTAGCATAAAAGTGGAGGATAAGACTGGTAGTCGGGGGCGTGGCCTGACTATGGCGGAGTGAGCACGCACCACCTAAGAGCTCCCGCCGTCTGGCCGAGAAACCAGCATTTATCCCTCTCTTGCAGGTGCCCCTTTGCCCATGGTTAGGACCAGGAGAGGGTCCCAGGTTTCCACAACACCGGCTGGGACCCCCAACGTGCAAAGGGGATTGCGACGCTTCTTCACCCCGGGACCGAGAGCTCAGGCGCCAGCGGCAGGCCGCAACCCTGAGGCCCTGCCTTTCCAGCCCCAAGAGCCTTACCCGCTACCTCCGCTTCCCGCTACAGCCGCGGTGACACCGCCGATGGATTCCGCTGCAGGAGCAGACTCCCCACGGAGTGGTCCTTCCTCTTCCCCTATGGCCGCAAATCCCTTACTGCAGCGTCCGGACACGAGGCACCCGCCATCTTGCGCGGGCGGCAGCAGGACGCAGCACCCCACAGGTACCGCTGAATCACCACTGAGGGAGGGTGTAAGAGATGGCGGCAGCTCAGATCCTCAGTGGAATTGGAAGGAACATGTGAAGCTCCTACCCACCAGGCAAGAAATGGAGAGATTTGTTGAGAGGCTTGAGAATTCTTACAGAAAAGAAATCTTTGCCATACAAGCTACAGTACAGGCAGTTGAGGAGAAGGTGGAAGAGGTAGCCTCCATGCACGATCACACTGCTGCCAAAGTAGAAGAGATTTTGGCCCGTGAGGAGGAGAGAGATCGCCATATTAGCCAGCTGTATCGTTTACACGATGACATTGAAAATCACAACAGGAGAAACAACATCAGGGTGAGGGGCCTACCAGAGGCTACCAGGGCTGAAGATTTAATCCCCACCCTGCAAGGCCTCTTCAGCACAATTCTGGGGAGTCCGGTGTCTGAGAGACTTGAGATCGATAGAGCCCATAGAACCCTGGCTCTTGTAAATCCTGATCCTGCTAGGCCTAGAGATGTCATATGCAGACTGCATTATTACGCTGTAAAGGAAGAAATAATGCGCAAGGCGCGTAACTTCAATACTATTGATTTCGACGGTGCCAACCTCATAATTCTGCAGGATCTGTCGCGGTCCACATTGGCCCAGAGACGGGCTCTCAAGCCTTTATTGGACTTGCTCCGGTCTAAGGACATACCTTACATGTGGGGATTCCCCTTTCATCTGGCAGTCCGCAGAAATGGTCGTCGCATTGAGCTAAGGGATGCGGAAGACCTCCCTACCTTTCTTCAAGCACTGGATCTGCCCCAGATACAAGTTCCAGAATGGTACCAGATCCCGCCTTTGCCTAATCGCTCCCTTCTACGTCGGCAGAGAGGGAGTCCCCAGGGATCCAGGAGGAATGCTCAGCCCACTTGAGTCTATTGACTATGGTTTCTGAAGATCGCTTCCCCCTATGATGGGGAGATTCTACAAGTTGATGAAGGGCTAGCAGGCTGCGCGACCCCTCGTCATTTCCGGGCTCTTAATGCGCAAGGGATAGCTTTTTCATCAGATTGTATTTTTTTCTTCAGTATTGTTATCTCGTTACCAGACGGCTTCACAGCTCTGCCGCTGGAAGTCCGTCTCCTACTTAGGATAGTATCTCTGACTACAGAGAAGTTGCACCCCTATTCGTACAGAGGTTTTTCTGCTGTTTGTTCACTTACTCACCTTCCTTTTCTTCTTTACTTTTTTATCTTTTCTTCCTTTTTTTTTTTTTTTTTTTTTTCTTCTTTTTCTTCTTTTCTTTTTCTCTTCCATTACTTTTTTCCTCCCTTCCTACCTCACTCAGATTTACCCGCCGGTGTGCTCCTACCTAGGTTATGGCTGCTCCGGGTGTCAGGCTCGCTTCGCTAAATGTCAGGGGGTTTAACTTGCCAGAAAAACGCTCCAAAATTCTATATGGGCTACACAAGGAAAGAGCACAGATCCTCCTTTTGCAGGAGACTCACTTCAGGCGGGATCATGTTCCCAAAATATATTCCAAGCATTATTCTTACTGGGCACATACTACCTACCCTGAATCCAAATCGAGAGGGGTTTCCATTGCGTTGCATAAATCTCTTCCTTATTCTTTTTTAGATCAACGGGAAGATCCGCTGGGCCGGTTCCTTTTTCTGAAGCTGCAGATCCATGGGAGAACGTACACTATTGGGAATCTCTATTTGCCGAACGCTAGACAAAGTAAGGCCCTTCAGGGTATATTGGCCAAGCTCGACTGCTTTGCTGAGGGGATCATACTACTAGGAGGAGACTTCAATTTAGTCCTGGATCCTGCTCTTGATTCCTCCTCGGGCAAATCGTCTGTCCCTCGATCTGCCATTTCTCGTGTAAAACAATCATTGCACTCTAGACAGCTAGTTGACGTGTGGAGAGTTCTTCACCCGAAGGTGAGGGATTTTACCTATTTCTCCCCGGCCCATCAGTCCTATAGCAGGTTGGATATGATTCTGATTTCCCATCATGCCCTGGCATTTAGCCCCCAATCCAGTATTGGATCCTCGGTCTGGTCTGATCATGCCCCAATATATCTTTTTCTAGAACTCCCGGGGTTGGTGTCTGTAGAATGGACCTGGCGCCTTAATGAGGCTCTTCTGAGGGATAGTGTCTGTGTGGCTGCCCTGGAGTCCGCCATCAAGAATTTCCTGTCTGATCATCTTACAGATCCTACCTCTCTTCCCTTCCAGTGGGAGGCCTTGAAATGCGTATTGAGAGGGGTACTCATTCAAAATGGATCCCGCCTCAAGAAGGAACGGGCATTCAAAATCCAGCAGTTGCTGACCCAGGTGGTGGACCTAGAGCAGTCGCACAAACGTTCACTGGCGCCTGAGGTCCTCTCTGAGCTTTCATTGGCTAGAGATAAACTGAGGGATCTCATCAATGAGTCTGCCGGTAGGAACCGAGAGAGGTTTAGCAGTCATCTATATGAACACAGTAACAAACCAGGGAGGACTCTTGCTCGACTGCTACACCCCAAACATCAATCTAGCTATATTCCCAATATTAAGGATGGAAGGGATGCACTGGTTCACGATCCGATTCATATTGCTGAGGTGTTTAGGAAGTTTTATGAATCTCTTTATAACATTAAGGGTCAGTTTTCTGATATGCCCCTTCCAGAGTTCGAGGCTCGTGTCTCGGCTTATGTGTCTGAGACGGCTCTGCCTGTCATCTCAGAGGATGAGAGTCGGTCTTTGGAGGCCGATTTCTCCGATGGGGAGTTAGGAGAGGTCCTCTCGGCTATGAAGGGGGGGAAGAGTCCGGGCCCTGATGGATTCACAGCTCCTTTTTTTAAGAAGTTCAGGGACTTGCTTGCTCCCTTCCTCCTGAAGGTGTTTAATGCCATCTCACCCTCTAATCCTTTTCCTAGGCAGGCCCTTGAAGCCCACGTAGTCGTAATCCCCAAACCGAATAAGGATAGGACCATTTGTGCCAATTATCGACCCATTTCACTTATTAATTGTGACATAAAGATCTACTCTAAGTTGTTGGCGAATAGGCTTAACAGGATTCTCCCTTCACTCATTCATAGTGACCAAGTTGGTTTTGTTCCTCAGAGAGAAGCTAGGGATAATACGATTATAATATAATAGAACGATAAACCTCATTCATAGGGCTACACAGAGCCGCACCCCTCTTTGTCTTCTGTCAGTGGATGCCGAAAAGGCTTTCAATAGAGTAGACTGGAGATTCCTGATGGCTTCGTTACGGCAGGTGGGTTTGGGTTCCAGGTTCACTGATAAGATAGGGGCCCTATACACCAATCCTACAGCTAGAGTTCGAGTGAACGGCACACTAGCTCCATCTTTTAACATCAGCAATGGAACCAGGCAGGGGTGCTCACTTTCCCCTCTTTTGTACGTTTTAGTGATGGAGCACCTAGCTATTGCGTTAAGGAACAACCAGAATATCCAGGGGATACAGACAGGGTGTAGACACCACAAATTGGCACTATACGCTGATGATCTTCTGCTTTTCATTTCAAACCCACATATATCCCTCCCATCTATCCTTCAGGAATTCACCAGATTTGGTCATCTTAGTAATTTTAAAATAAATATTACCAAGAGCGAAATGTTGAATATTTCCCTAACCGATGCAGACGTTTCCCTGGTAAAAAAAACAATTTCTCCTTCCGCTGGCAGACTCAGAGCCTGACATATCTGGGGCTTCAGTTGCCTTCTCAACTACATAAGCTTTATCCGCTAAACTATCTACAGATACAGAAGAAGGTCCTGGATGAATTGGGGAGTTACTCCCGTAGGTCCCTCACATGGTTTGGGAGGATAGGCGTTATCAAAATGGATGTCCTTCCCAAATTCTTATACTTATTTCAGACTGTTCCTATCTGTGTTCCCAGGGCCTACTTTACTACAATCCAGAGAGCCATAACCAGGTTCATATGGGGGACGAGCAGGCCGAGGATCCAAACGAAAATTCTCACTAAACCTAAACCCAGAGGTGGGGTAGGGCTTCCAGATATCCAGCTATATCATGCCTCTGCAACTCTTGTAAGGGTCCTTAATTGGGCAAGCGATTCGTCCTCAAAATCATGGGTACAGCTGGAACGGGACCTTTCACCTATGGACCTGGTGGTTGCCCCTTGGATCTCCCCGGAGGACAGACCCCCCTCGGAGAACTGGCCATTCCTTGTCAGGCATACACTGACCTGCTGGGACCATTGGGTTTCAAGGGCTCACATTTCTTTTAGACCAGGGCCCATGACGCCACTGATGGGCAACCCAGCGTTCCCTCCTGGCTCTGAGAATGATAGCTTCTTAATCTGGCATAAGTCTACATATCCCAGAGTACACAACTGCGTACTGAATGCTAAGATCAGAGATCTGGACTCTTTCAGACAGGAGGGCGCGAACAATAGACACTTATGGTTTATGTATGTTCAGCTTCGGTCCTTTCTGAATAGCCTCCCTGAGCACTCGTTAACTCATAAGTTAACCGAGTTTGACAACCTATTTCTACAACCGAGATCTCTACATAAACCATTATCACAGATTTACAGCATTCTAGTGTCGACTCATCATTCTGACTCAGCTCCATTTTTTCGTAAATGGGAATCGGATCTGCAGACCTCCTTTACCCCAGAGGAAGAGGTTAGGATGTGTACGTTCTCCCATGGTTTATCAATTGCGGCGCTGGCTAAGGAAAATAACTTTAAAATTCTTTCTCGTTGGTACTACTGCCCAGCGGTCCTTCATAAAATGTTTCCTACCACTTCTAACCTTTGCTGGAGATGCAACCAAGAAGTGGGTGACATGCTTCACATTTGGTGGTCATGCCCCATCATTAACAAATTCTGGAGCCACGTTTTCCAGATACACAATAGTTTTTCGGGGAAGACCATTGGCAACACCCCTGGGGTGGCCCTCCTCTCGCTCATTCCGGGGTCGTTAGCTCAGGTGAAAAAGAGTGCACTCAGATTTTTCCTCACTGCGGCGAGATCTGTGATCCCTCGTCACTGGAAGAAAACTGCTGCACCAACACTATCCAAGTGGGCTATTGAACTTCGACATATATTCCGCATGGAAGAATTGATAGCCATTACACATGACGAATTCGATAGATTTCTTAAGAGGTGGAAAGCTCTTTCCTTATTCTTAGATTCGGGCGAGTTCTCCCAGATGCTGGTGGACTTGTCAGGTGAGGGGTGAGGTGGGGGGGCCTCCTGTGGGGATGATGTGGTGGGGCGCGCCTGGCACTGCGGAGACCAACTTTAGCGTACTTCTGAGGTTTTCCTTCCTAGGGCTGCTGCCTCTCCGTCTAGCGCTAACGCTGTTACTCTCTCTTGTTGGTATTCAGGCAAGCAGCACTCACTGATACTTAGCTAGCTCTTTCCTTTATTTTATTTTTATTTGTCCTTTTCCATCTGTCTGTCCTTCTCTCTTTCCTATAGACTGTACAAACTTGGTTTTCACAGCCTTTTATGTGTTGGAACGTTGAGGTGGGTTGGCTGCCTTGGCGTCCTTTGAACTTACCAGTTATTACTTTTTAGCCCTCTCCTCGAGGTTGTTCTGGTTTTTCCTTTTAGGTTTTGGACATTAGGGCGGCACCTAGTGCCACTTTTTGAATAGGTCTGTTTTGGAACACATGACCCAGGACTGCCTTTTGCTGGGACTGAGGGGGGTAAGCTATGTTACACTATTCTGTACCTTGTTTATTTTCACCCTCGTTTCATTTGAATCTTTTACGGATGTTACAGGTTTTCTATTAGGGTCCTGCGTGACCCCATTTAAGTAGTCTATTATAATTACTGCTTCTGTCTTCTTTATTGTTATCCACTTAAAACTTAATAAATTCAGAGTAAACATAAGACTGGTAGTCTAATGTATAGACAGGGGTTCATATTTTGTGAAGAGAGTTGATACCTAGTAGTCTAATTTTGATCCCTGGTTGTCTAGTGTAAAAGTGGATGTTAATACCTGGTAGTCCATTGTATATAAAGGGGTTTGTAATTTGTTCCCTGGTGGTCTAGTGTAAAAGGGGGGGGGGGGTTAGTGCCTAGTAGTGTATGGTATAGAAAGTGGTTTAAATAGTGTTCCCTGGTGGTCTAATGTAAAATGGAGGTTAATATCTGGTAGTCTATTGTATATAAAGGGGTTCATGTTTTGCTTTCTGATGGTTTGGTGTAAAAGAATGGGTTGATACCAAGAAGTCTAAGATATGTAAAGGGGTTTACATCTTGGTCTCTGGTGGTCTAATGTAAAATGAAGGTTATTACATGGTAGTCTATTGTATTTAAAATAATTCATATTTTCATATTTTGTTTCCTGGTGGTCTAGTGTAAAAAGGGGGGGGATGCCTAGTAGTCTAGTAGTAGTCTATATATACAGGCGTTCATATTTAAAGAGGTTTGAATTTGGTTCCCTGGTGGTCTAGTGTAAAAAGGGGAGTTAGTACCTAGTAGTCTATGGTATAGAATATGGTTTAAATAGTGTTCCCTGGTGGTCTACTATAAAAATGGAGGTTAATATCTGATAGTCTATTGTATTTAAAATGGTTCATATTTTGTTTCCTGGTGGTCTAGTGTAAAAAGGGGGGTTGATACCTAGTAGTCTAGTAGTAATCTGTATATATAGGGGTTCGTATTTAAAGGGGTTTGAATTTTGTTTCCTGGTGGTCTACTTTAAAAAGGAGGTTTGGTATCTTGTAGTCTAAGTTATATAAAGGAGTGTGAATTAAGTTCCCTAGTGTAAAAAGGGTGTTAATACCGTTAAGTCTAAGTATTAATACCTGGCAGACTCTGGTTTTTGAAGCAGTTCATATTTTGTTGGTGGTCTACTGTAAAAATTGAGATTAAAGGGGTTGTCTGAGTTATTTTTTTGTTCTTTATATGTTTCTAACTTGTCAGGTATAACAACTTTCCCATATACTTTGTGTTTCTAAAGCTGCTGGTTTCTCAGAGTTGACTGAGGGTCACATGACCTGTGATGTCAGCTTATCTCCATGGTCTGTGATGTTTCGTGTACAAGCCTCAGAGATCAGATAACAGTCTGTACACGAGACGTCATTGGCCACGCCCCCTTTCTTTGCGGGGCTCCTGCTATCTGCTCTCTCCCTGGATTCCTTCAGATAAAACATTAACCCCTTCAGCCAGAACACACTGAGGGCTCAAGGCTTTACAACAAATAGTAGCTGCAGCAGTGAGAGGAGACAAATGCTGGGCAAGGAGCTATAGAGGAATTGTATTGTACAAGAACAGGTAGGGAGAATTTCCTGTGTGTATCAGCAGTGTCATTGTACAGCTGGGACTTGTAGTCCTACACATATAACATGCTGCTGAGTATTCCAGCAGGCAGACATGTCACTCAGCACTTGTATTCACTGCCTTTGCAGAGAAGGGGGGAGGGGCTGAGATTGTTGTTATTGTATGTAAACAAAGGCCAGAAGAGAACCAGGGAAATGAGGAAATAGAGATTTTTTTTTGCCTAAAACTTGCTGAACTTAGTTATATATTGCTGCCCATCAGATTTACAGTGCTATATTTTTTTTTTCATAACTTGGACAACCCCTTTAATACCTGGTAGTCTCGGGTACAAAAAAAATAGTTAAGATGTTCCGTGGTCATCTAGTGTTAAAATGGTGGGATAATGGTCAAGAAACAGAACATAATGGGCAAAGCGTCTTCAGCTTCGTCTCACGCCGAGTAGATCAAAGCTAGGCAGGGAGTGCTCTCACCAATTATTATGAAATGGGTCAGCCGGTCTGCCACCTGCCCCCAATTCTGAACTATAAGATGAAATTACTTTTTTTCAAGATTTTTGCTTACTAAAAAATATGTTGAATCCAAAGATTTGAAAAAAACATGATGGTATTATTATTGTGGATGATGCTAATAATAGCCATTTTATATAAATTGGATTTTAAAAATTAGCATCTACCTGTATTCCCATGGAGACATTGAGCGGCTCTTGATGCTGTCCGTCATTAACTGTGCAGAACCTCCACTGCTGACCTTCATCTCAACCTTCACACGTGGTGGAAATGTGGTGTCCAGTGGTAATGAACATCCCCTGCCGGACACTGGAGGGTGATCCCACTCATAAGCACTAGGTAGCTGCTCCTCTCTTCCAAAGACATGGCAGGAGAGGCTCAAAAACAGCAATGAGGAAAAAACCTGTGAATATAATCAAAAGGCTCACTGCAAAGGTATTGTGGAATGAAGCAAAAATGTATAATACTTAAATAATACTACAGAATAATAATTACAAATAACTTGAATAATTGAATGAATTTTTAAAGTGTAACTGTCATATTTTCTTTTATTTGCTAGTTAATTAGAGCTAGGCATCTATACCTGAGTTAGCCTGTCAATGATTGCCAAAAGATCTGTAATTACCTTATAATAACAGCTTTCAAGTCCTGTCCCTTTCCACTGGTCCCTTAAAAAACTGTTGCTATGGCTCATCTAAGAAGACAGGAAGACAGAGCAGCGGTCTTTCACACTGCAGGCCTGCATTGGGCTTCAGAGTGAGGAGGCGTGTCTCTCAGTAATCCAATCTGATTGGCTGGCAGGAAGCTGCTGGCTACAGCAAGTGTGTATGAGAGGTGAGGGAAGGCAGTTTTGGCCTTAGAGAACTGGCAGAGGAGCCATCTTGAGGAGATCCTCATATTGTAGAAGTTAAAACAGCCGTAACTAAGGAAAACGTGGTATGTGAAGAAACTAAAGATTGCTTTATGCATAATGCTCCACCAGCAGTAACATATGCTAAAATTGATTTGTTTTATGAAAACATGGCGGTTACGCTTTAAACATTTTTGTGACTCAAACTATGGTGGACTTATTGTGGAACCTGAAATGTCGAGATGTCAAGTAGTCAACTATGAAAAATATAAACAGCCATTCCTTCTGTAGCCTCCTCCCATACAAATGGCAGCTTATTTGTCTGAAGAACAAAGTAATGCCATTCTGACATCCAAATGTCTGATCCTTCTTTCACCCAACTCATTAGAGGGGAAACCCTCATATACATTAGATATTTGTGATGTTTCACCAAAGTTGGTGAGTTCAACCAATGTTCGACTTAAACCTTAAGTCGTGACCAGCCCAATCATGGTGACTTTTATAACGTGAGGTGATTTTCAAACCTGGCAGTAAATTGTTGCAACCTGTAAAACCATTATGGATGTTTAAAACCATACATAGAAACCAAAATGGCTACTTAGGTAAAACAGGGACAATGCTAAGGACTCCATAGGATAAGAGTGTTTTTCAAGTTTAAATGGCTTGTGAATAAAGCCCCACTTTTTGGGGTCTTCTTGGATACCTAATTTGTGTTGGCTGCTATCAGAACACTTGAGGAGGAACCTTCCGAGAGGCCATCTAGAGATTGCCCGAATACTGATGGAAAGAGAAGAATATCTGCCCAAACATACAACTATGATCCTACTAAGGGGAAAAACTGGACTGAACCTCAAATCTAGTAGTTCATTGGTTAATAGAGTTGAATAGAAATTGATGCTTACCATTGATGTTCCCCAGTGGGCGGCCATTGTTTCCATAGACGTGCTCTGCTGAGGTTCTGCTAGAGGAATGTACTGGGACTCTGACTCTGGGCCTCATTATATATGGGACAAGGTTTCTTTTGGTTTTTCCTGAAATACTCATAACCTAATATTCCAGTTTCAATGGTTCAATGAATTTTATAATACAGAATTTCAATCTTAACATGAAATATTGGGAGAATTTACAGGCCAGGAACATCTCCCGCTATGGAATCCCTGAATTACTAATTAACCAGAGGAGACTGAGACAACAGGTCCTGTTATCTGTATCGAACAGAGATAAGAACAAATGAGCTGTAAACCTCAAACAAGAGTTAAGGGTAGGTCCACATCTGCATTCTGTACTACTCCAGAAGTCTGTTCCTTCAGAGGGGTCGACTACCGGATTTACAGTATCTGAGATAGCCAGACAGCACTGGACACTGCTAGATCTGTATTCACTACAATGGGATTTACACACAAGTGGAGCTCAGCTGGTGGGACCTGCACTGAGGTCCTGGTCATCTTTTGTAGAAATCTATAATCAAAGTCAATTGACAATTGGTCTCAAGTGAAAATTCTCAGACCCCCTTAAAAGTTGTTGTCAGGTATTGGAAAAACATGGCTGCTTTTTTTCAGAAACAGTGCATCACATGTCCACAGGTTGTATGTGATATGGCAGATTAACCCAATTTACTTCAATAGAGAAGAACTTACATAACCCACGGGCTACTGTTTTTGGGGAAAAAGCCATGTGCACTGGTGTCTCTGATCTCTGTGGATCAGATGTCAACATAGACTAGTACAGAAGGTAGCAGTCTGATGGTGCCCCTGCAGTGAAGTCTAGATACCTGTAAAGGGGATAAAGGGTGAAAACTAGCGTTGAGCAAGCATGCTCGTCTGAATATGATATTCGCCCGAGCATGGCGGCGCTCGGGACTACGCGGGTGCTCGAGCGCCCTGCTCGAGTCCCCTCCCTGCACGTTTCTTGGCTGCTACGCAGCCAATCAGCGTGCTGGGTGGTACTGGCATTCACTGTAATGCTGTAGCCATGTTGGCTACTGGCATTACAGTGATTGGCTGGCCAGGAACGCGTCATCGGGTGCTATATAGCACCCGGTGACATGTGACCCAGCTCAGTCTTAGTCAGTCTTTTCTCACCTTTCCCTATGAACCAGACACCCTCCCCTCTTCAGAGCAGAGGGTGCCTGGTTTAGTGCTTGGGTTCTCCCATTGACTTCCATTGTGCTCGGGTGCTCGGTCGAGCACTCGAGCACCGCCTAGTGTTCGACCCAAGGACCCGAGCACCGCGGTGCTCGATAATCACTAGTGAAAACCACCAGGATAACACCCTTAGGATTACCCTAACTCAAATCTGCTGACACAGTGGTTTCACACCCTCTGCCATAACAGGGAGTATACAGATATACCAATATGCGGACGCTGTATGCTATGCACTAAGGTATATACTGCACCCCTCACTCACTTGTGTGACTACTGAGTCAACAGACACTATACCTCCTTACAATACCATAGATCAAGAAATAAGTATACTTCACCTTTGATGTTGACTACACCCCTGGGCTACCAGGGACCATGCACTGTCAAAATGGGTCAAGGACAGCAATTTGTCATTAAAAAAAAAGAAAATGCCACTAGATTAACTGATGGTGGCACAAAACATACTAAAGTACTAAAGCCTGGACACAATTTCTTTCACTGGGCCACCAGGGACTATGTACAGCACATTCAAGGGGTTCTAAAATGGTGGTAGTGGATTTTGTGATTGTAGTCAAGTACAAATTAGAGGCCATCCCCAGTTTAATTTTGGGTCTCGTTCTATACTGTACACCCAGAGTCTTAAACTCTTTAATTGTGAGAGAAATGCACTGAAAAAACCTGACAGTTGGAATGAAGGTAAATTCTTCGAGACCTCCAAGCTCAAGATAACAGGAGATAAATTATGGCCTGACATTGAGGAAGTACCAGGGATCAGGACGGGACCTGTTATCTTATAATGCGCTCACATGAGAGCGCATGGAAGTCAGTTGGACAGTCCAGGGCGGCAGTCACACCAGTGGCTAAAGAACAAGGAGAAACTTATGGAAATTATGAAAAACTTTCTTTTAAGGTGGATTGAAACTATTTTTTTCCTTAGGATGCTACTTCTGTTCCAATAGTATATTAAGACCAGAATTTGGGATAACATTTTACAATCTCCAGATCTTTGGAAATAATTACCAGCATTTACCAGCCTGGTCCATCCATGTGCCTTAGGAACATGCGTGAGTAAACTTACATAACTTTGACAAGTGAGGGTGAAGGAAATTTATCATCTTTACACATCTTAATCATTTATTCTGTTACTCAGTTCTATTTGCTTTTCCTTTTTTTTCTTGTTTATTCACAGCCTTCCGAAAGCCATAACATTTTTATTTTTCAATTCAAGTAAGGCTTATTTTTTGTGGGACCAGATGTTATTTCTAATGGCACCATTTACGGTTGCATACAATGTAGTGGGAAGCGGGGGGAAAAAATTCCAAATGGAATGGAATTATAAAAAAAAAATTTCTCCACAGTTTTATGGGTTTTGTTTTTACAGTGTTTCCTATGCAATAAAACTCACCAGCTACTTTCATTCTTCAGGTCAGTACAATTACAACAATACCACACATGTAGTTTTTTTAACGTTTTAATACTGAAAAATAAAATAACTTTGGAAAAAATAATTTTTTTCTTTGTATCGCCATATTCTTACCCCCTCTACCCCCCCCCTCCCATTTTTATGTGTATGGAGCCGTATGAGGGCTAATTTTTTGTGGGGTGATCTGTACTTTTCATAGATACCATAATGAGTGTAAATAACTTTTTGATCAGTTTTTATTAAATTTTTGGGGGAGGTGAAGCAACCATCGGCCATTTTGACTTTTTTCATATCTCTGTTTGCTGTATGGGATAAATATTGTTATATTTTAATAGTATGGGCGTTTTCACATGTGGAGATGCCCTTGATGTGCCTTTGTATTTTTTTAATTATTTATTTTTATTTTGGGGGAAAGGGGGTGATTTAAATTTTTATTTTTTTAGATTTTTAAAAATGTATTTATTTTTTTATACTTTTTATTAGTTCCCCTAGGGAACTTGAACAAGAAATCAGATTGCTTCTCTCATAGACTATAATGCATTAGCATTGGTGTCTATGAGAATTACACTATGTTCAGTCTAGTGAACAGGACTCAATTGTTATAACTTACATCAGATACTTTGGATTATTAGTAACTAGCTGAAGGACCCAGCTTCGCCTGGGTATATTTAATCTATTTAATTTAATGTTTGTGTGTGTGTGTGTCATTAAAAGATATCGAGAGTGACCTCTACAGTGCCCGCCCCTTCAACAGTGACCTCCACAGCAGCCCGCCCCTTAACAGAAACATCCACAGCACCCTCCCCTTTAACTGTGACCTTCACAGCAGCTAGGGTGGCCGCTGTCTTCACCCCAGAAAGCCGGACCTCACCGGTCATTTCCCCAAACGTGAAGCAGCACCCCGGTCCCCATGAAGCCACACCACTAAACATGAGGCCACACCCCCTGGCTCCGTGAAGAAACGGAGGAGAAGCTGTCTGAGAGTGAGCTACTGAATGGGTGGACATCCCTGCATCCGTCCAGGCACTGCGCCGGATGGAGAACAGGTAGCCAGAAAACTGGACTGTCCAGCCTAAAGCCTCGTGCTTAGGGTTATGGCTTCATGGGGACTGGTGGCACAGCTTCACGTTGGGGGGAGACTGGACAGTCTGGCTTTCAGACTCCCTGTCCTCTGTCATGCGCAGGGCCTGGATGGACACACGGATGTCCTTTTGAACAGCTCAGTCTCAGACAGCAGCACTGTGCAGTCTGAGCATGAGCTGCAGGGAGAAAGTCACCCTCCCCCCACCCCTGCAGCTGACAGAAGTTGATTTTTACCTTCATTTTTCATCCCAGTCAGATGCAACGTGGAAGGGGCGTTGCCTGACTGAGTCAGGGGCGTGACTTAGTGGGACCAGAGTAGGGCTTTTAAGTCCTTCCCATAGTAATTTAGGAGGAAAGTGGGTAGCAGTAGAAGAAAACATCTTTTATTACTACTGAATGGTAAATATGTGAAATTTACATTATATGAGGTAATGATTGATGTTGAGTTAGTCTAAAACATAAGTTATATTTATGGTAACCAGAATACCTCTTTAACAGTGTCATCCACAGCCCTCTGCCCCTTTAAAGCAGACCTACAGCAGTGAACTGTTTAGGTTGTTCTGGAAACCTGGTGTGTGTGGAGACTAACTGCCTGTGAGCTTCTATTGGCTGATAAGGGTCATGTGACCAGGCTTCTATTGGTTAATGCATTTTTTGGGAATATCTCAGTAACGGTACATCCTGGAGAGCTGAGACTCATTCTAAAACCCTCCCGGACACCCGATGTACCTCTGTGCCAAATTTTGTGATTGTAGCTGAGACGGTGCGGATTCCTTTAGCGGACATACACATACACACACACTCAGCTTTATATATTAGATTCTCACCAGTTGATCTGTTCCTCAGGTTACTGTCCTGGTCTCTCTCAGTTCATCAGACTTTCTACCAGAAGAATGTTTTCCCAACATCCATCCTTAGGTGAAATCCACAGGTGAAGAGCTCCTCGTAGAGGCCAGACAGAGATGTCCTGGTAAGGGGAACAATCGCTTGCTGACTGCTATGGCAGTCACCTTGGGACTATAGGTAATATTTATATAAATTATCTACATATAGAAACCTTATATGTAAGTCAGAAGTGGAAAGTTGTACCTATTACCAATGAATAAGATAGAGATAGATATTAGATAGATAGATAGATAGATAGATAGATAGATAGATAGATAGATAGATAGATAGACTCATAGACTCCTCAACATTGATAATGATATGCAAATTATAAAAAATGGAAACAAAATATTCAAAACATCTCGATTCATTCAGTATCAAGTATGAGCCCCATGCATAAATATGTACTTATATGTCTTGTCAGTGATGTTATTAACGGTCGTCTGAGGAATGTTCTGCCACGCTGAATGCACTTGGGCACGCAAATCATCAAGATCCACTTCAGGGAACCCCTTTTGCAGTTGCTGACCAATAACTTCCCAGAGGTCTTCTATGGGAGACAAGTCCAGAGACACTGCAGGTCATGGTAGCATGTTTAGGCCATGTAGGTTGCTCATAGTAGCACGAGCATCATGTGTCCTGGCTTTGGCCTGTTGAAAAAAGGCTCCTGGGACACTTTGGAGAAATGGGCGAAGCACTGGTTCCATGACCAAATCAATGTAATGCTGAGTTCTTAGTGTACCTAAAAGGAAGACTAGATGGGTCCGGCTACTGAACATTATGCCACCATACTCCTGGGAGTAAGGCCGGTGTGATGTTTATTTGTGAAGGCCTCTTCATGGTGATGTCCCTGTGGTCTCCAGACCAATCTCCAGCTATCATTGCATAAAAAAAAGCAGGACGTATTGCTAAAGATAATAGACCTATTGCTGGGCAGTAGGATAGCCTTAGAGAGAAGTGGCGTGAGGTCAATAGAACACCTACAGCTGGACATGTAGCTTGTAGCCAAATGTTGTGTAGATGCTTTCTTATGGTTTGTATAGACACTGTTTGCCTGCCTAGGCTTGAGATGTGCTGCATCACATAGAGGAGACATCACATAGAGGTCACATGTCTGGTCACATGACCTTCCATCAGCAGCCATTTTATGGACAGGACCCCTGTGTGGACAACACAAAAGCCTTGGCAAACAAGGGAATGGCACAGAATTTCAACAAAGGTTATATTATTAAATGCCATGTAATCATCTTACAAATACATTGGTCAAAAGTAACCAGAAAGTGGCCAACCCCTTTAAATTGTGCTTGAATATATATATATACTAGCTGAAGGACCCGGCTTCGCCCAGGTATATTTAATCCATTTAATTTAATGTTTGTGTGTGTCGTTAAAAGATATCGAGAGTGACCTCTACAGTGCCCGCCCCTTTAACAGTGACCTCCACAGCAGCCCACCCCTTAACAGAAACATCCACAGCGCCCTCCCTTTTAACCACTTCCAGTCTGCCCATTGACTATAAACGTCCTGGTAGTGGATCTCTATCTCTGAATGGACGTTTTAAAACGTCCTTGAGCTTTGCCCCCTGTGTGCAGCACCTGTACATAGAAGCTTCATGACTCAGCTGCCTCCTGACAGCCAAGAACATGGAGTTTTTACCTGAGACCTTTTTTCCTGGCCTCCAGGCTTTTGATCACTCTGACAAGCTGTCAAAGCAATCACAAATGCTTGTACTATCTCCCTCTCATTACTGCCGGTCATAGAGCAGTTTACAACCACATATGGGGTGTTTCTGAAAACTTCAGAATCAGGAAGATAAATATTCAGGTTTGATTTGCGGTTTACCCTTGCTATCTTATAGGAAAAATGAATTAAAAATTGAAAATCTGCGAAAATATATATATATATTTTAAATTTCACCTTCCTTCTGTTTTAATTCTTGTGGGAAATCTAAAGGGTTAACAAACTTTGTAAAATCAGTTTTGATTACATTGGGGGCTGTAGTTTCTAAAATATGTTCATTTATGGGAGGTTTCTATTATTTAAGCCCCTCAAAGTCACTTTAGAACTGCAAAGGTCCTTTAAAATTAACTATTGGAAAAGTGCATGAAAATCTTAAAAATTACATCTAAAATTCGAAGCCTTCTAACATCCTCAAAAAATAAAATTACATTTCCAAAATTATGCCAACATAAAGTGGACATATGGTGAATGTTCATTAATAACAATTTTATTAGATATCCCTATGCAACTTAAAAGCAGAGAAATTGTGATTTTTTTCAAAATTTTCAGTAAATTTTGGATTTTTTATAAATAAAGGTAAAACATATTGACTCAAATTTACCATTAACACAAAGTACAATGTGTCACAAGAAAACACTCTATGAATGGCTTGGATAAGTAAAAGCGTTCCAAAGTTATTACCACATGAAGTGACACATGTCAGATTTGCAAAATTAGGCCTGGTCAGGAAGGGGGTAAATGGCCCGGATGGGAAGTGGTTAACTGTGACCTCCACAGCAGCTAGAGTGGCCACTGTCTTCAGCCCAGAAAGCCGGACCTCACCGGCCATTCCCCCAAACGAGAAGCAGCGCCCCCGGTCCCCATGAAGCCACACCCCTATGCATAAAGCCACGCCCTGGTCCTCATGAAACCAAGCCACTAAACATGAGGCCACGCCCCCCTGGCTCTGTGAAGACACAGAGGAGAAGCTGTCTGAGCGTGAGTTACTGAAAGGGTGGACATCCCTGTGTCTGTCCAGGCCCTGCGCCGGACAGAGGACAGGGAGCCAGAAAACCAGACTGTTCAGCCTAAAGCTAGACATCTGGCCACCCTAACATCTGCCTGCCCCTAGGGTGACCAGAGGTCCGGTTTTAGGCTGGAAAGTCTGGCTTTCAGACTCCCTGTCCACCATCCAGCGTATGGCCTGGACAGACACAAGGATATACACCCTTTCAGTAGCTCATGCTCAGACAGCTTCTCCTCCGTGTCTTCACGGAACAAGGGGAATGGCCTTGTGTTTAGGGGTGTGGCTTCATGGGGAGCAGTGGCACGACTTCACGTTGGGGGGAGGCTGGACAGTCTGGCTTTCAGACTCCCTGTCCTCTGTCATGAGCAGGGCCTGGATGGACACACGGATGTCCTTTTGAACAGCTCAGTCTCAGACAGCAGCACTGTGCAGTCTGAGCATGAGCTGCAGGGAGAAAGTCACCCTCCCACACCTGCAGCTGACAGAAGTTGATTTTTACCTTCATTTTTTCAATCCCGGTCAGATGCAACGTGGAAGGGGCGTGGCCTGACTGGGTCGGGGGCGTGACTTAGTGGGACCTGGGGGTGGGGCTTTTAAGTCCTTCTTTTGAGGGTGGCCTGAATCACAGGTCGATGCCATAGTAATTTAGGAGAAAACACAGTGAAAATTTACATTATATGAGGTAATGATTGATGATGAATTAGTCTAAAACATAAGTTATATTTATGGTAACCGGAATACCCCTTTAACAGTGTCATCCACAGCGCTCTGCCCCTTCAAAGCAGACCTACAGCAGTGAACTGGCTAGGTTGTTATGGAAACCTGGTGTGTGTGGAGACTAACTGCCTGTGAGCTTCTATTGGCTGATAAGGTTCATGTGACCAGGTTTCTATTGGCTAATGCATTTTTTGGGAATATCTCAGGAATGGTACGTCCTGGAGAGCTGAGACCCATTCTAAAACCTTCCCGGACACCTGATGTACCTGTGTGCCAAATTTCATGATTGTAGCTGCGACGGTGCGGATTCCTTTAGCGGACATACACACACACACACATACACTCAGCTTTATATATTAGACATATATGTATAGTGAACCAAAAACAACCACTTCTCTTTCCATTCTACTGTTGGCATTGTTCCCAAAATCTTTAACTCAGTAGGGGGTGACAATGAGCCAGCCTGGCTGCTATATAAGACAGCTGCTCCAATTTCAATGGCTGAGATGTGAACACCCCTATCTTCTGCTGATCTTAAGAATGTTGCGCCTTTGGGACAACCACTATCCATGTGCACTTTTTGGACCATCTAGGGATCATAGACGGAAATTTCCTCCCTCTGACCCCTGTCTATTAGATAGAGGGGAGAACCTCTGCAGGAGTAATGGGGAAAACAGCAGATTGCTGAGGGTTCCTGTAGCCACCGTAGGAAAGTCTCGTCCCTTTGATGTAACTTTGGTGTGAAGAAATCTCATGTCGTCCACCTAAACATTTTATCTGCATTCTGAAACCATCATATAAATTTCTGCTTGTACTGGGCATTAAGAAGGAAGTGTAGCCTTGCCCTGTATTGTATAAATCTTACGTTTACCACTGAATGAGAAGAGGTTTGCATTCTTAGAAAGTCATCATTCTTAGAAAGTTGTTTGCTATCTTGGGAAATGCTGCAGTAGACACTGACGCTCTCAGCTGGCAGCATCATGTTAAAACCCTCAGCATTGAGGTGTAGCTTGGACTACAAGGCCCTAATGCAAAACCTGTTATGGGGCCCACCACCTAAGATTTGACATCTATAATACTGGTTCCCTCTTGTGGCAGATCTTTGGTTCCCTCATACAGCAGGGTCCAGGTGGAACACGCAAATTAGAGTTCTCCTTTTTAGTCAGTTTTACAAGCCGTGGTGGTCTAAAGTAGGGTAAGGGTTCATTGTATAATATCTGGTGGTCCAAGGTAGTAGAGGGGTTAATTTAACATTCCCTTCACAGTTTAATCCTTGGTGGTCCAAAGTAGAGGAGGGTTGATTTAACATCCCCTGATGGTTTAAATTAGGAAATGGGTTTATTGTATAATTCCTAGGGGTCTAAGAAAGTGGAAGGGGTTCATTTAAAATTCCCAAATGGTCTATAGTAGGGTATGGGTTCATTGTATAATCCCTGGTGGTCCAAGATTTCAGATTGGGTTAATTTAACACTCCCTTGTGGTCTAGGGTAGTGAAAGGATTCCTTGTATAATCCCCTGGTGGTCCAAGAGAGTGGATGGGGTTCATTTAAGATTCCCTGGTGGTCAAGAGTAGTGAAAGGGTTTATTGTATAAACCCTGGTTGTCCGAGGTAGTGGATGTGGTTAATTGAATACTCCCTTGTGGTCTAGGGTAGTGAAAGGGTTCCTTGTATAATTCCTGATGGTCCAAAGTAGTGGGGGGGTTGATGCAACATTCTCTAATGGTCTATAGTAGGGAATGGGTTCATTGTGTAATCCCTGGTGGTCCAAGATAGTAGATGGGGTTAATTTTACACTCCCATGTGGACTAGGGTAGTGAAAGGTTCCTTGTATAATCCCTGGTGGTCCAAGGTAGTGGATGAGGTTAATTTAACATTCCCTGGTGGTCAATAGTAGTGAAAGGGTTTATTGTATAAACCCTGGTTGTCCAAGATAGTGGCGGGTTTAATTTAACATCCCCTAAGCGTACAGCATACAGAATGGGTCCTAGGGTACTAGATTTCTTGATGGTCCAGGAAAGTGAAGAAGGTAATTTAACATTGTAGGGCAGATATTTGTAGACTGGCGCATCCATCCGTAAGTCTTGATCTCCCTGTGCTGGCGTGAGTGGCAGAAGCCTCAACAAATTAGATGCATCTCTGCCCTGCCGGTGCCAGAAGCTGAAGTCTACACCCGATACAGGCTGACACAGACTTCAGCTCTAACCTCCTCCACTTTCTGGCGAAAGTTATAGTAAATGTAGCTGAGGCCCGCTCACTTTCACTAAGCCCCGCCCTTTTCTCGCCACTTTGAAAAAGTGTTGAGAAGCAAATGAAGTCGCTAAATAATGGCACACTTATGGCATGCGCCATAATGTGTGACTTTTTTAACCCACAATAATGGTGTAATTAGCTTAATAAATGTCCCTCTATGAGTTATCCCTGGTGGTCCTAGGTAGTAAAGGGTTAATGCAAGATTTCCTGGCGGTCTACAGTAGGGAGAGTGTTCATTGTATACTTTCTGATGGATGAAGGTAATGGAGGGGGTCATTTAACATTCCCCGGTCGTCTAGGTCAATATTAGGTCACCCCTGGGCAGCTCCCTAGGAGATAAAGCCCTGTGCAGCTGCCCAGTTTGTCACCCCTACAGCTGCCCTGTGTATTTTCTATTCACCCTGTTACCCTTGGTTTTATAACTTTTATATCCTATTTTAGTATAAAATTCTTAGAATATCGTCAATCTGAAAAAACGTTATAATTAAGCTTTTCTAATGCTGCGAATGTCATCGATCATATCAGTGTATTTGTATATGCACCACCAGATCAAATCTCAAAACCAAAAGGCGTTGCTATGTTAGCACGGGGGATGAGCAAATCACTGAAAGTTGGTCTGATCAGCAGATTTGGCATACATAATAGAAATCCATATCTGCATATACTTTAACCCCTTTAAGACTACAATCTCCAGTGGCAAATGTAGGGTTTTCTAGGAGCAAAATATGGGGGTCCGACTCCCAGTCAGGTGTTTGAAGAGGTTCTGGTGCTCCTGTCTGCTATGCAGCTGTATTACAGCATACCAAGCACAGCGCCGTACATTGTGTAGTGGCAGTGCTTGGTATTGCAGCCCAGGCTCATTCACTTGAATAGAACTGAGCTACGCCTAGGTCATGTGGCCGATGAACGTGACGTCACTGGCCCAGGAAGAGAACGCAGCGCTCACCAGACTCTTCAAATAGCCTTTCGGTGGGGATGCTGGGGGACAGGCCTCCACTGATGAGATATTGATGACCTATACTGGCGATTGGTCGTCAATACTTTACTCTCTCTTAAAGAGGTTTTCCCATCTCAAACAATGGGGGTATATGGTTAGGATATGTCCCCATTGTCTGATAGGTGCGGGTCCCAGAGGTGGGATCCGCACCTAAACTGAGAACGGAGCCCCGAAAGTTATGGAGGACACACTGCGCATGGGCAGCTGCCCTCCATTCATTTCTATGGGCCGCCGAAAATGGCCGAGCGCTGGCTTGGCTATTTCCGTCGGCCCCATATAAATGAATGGGAGCGGTGACCACGCAAGAGCGGTGTGTGCTCCCATTCAATACTATTGGGAGAGCGCTCGGTGGTGGCTGGACCCAGGGAAACCATCTCCAGCCACCACCTTCCCCGCTCCGTTCTCGGTGTAGGTGAGGGTCCCACCTCCATATCCCCTAGTGATATGCCCCCATTGTCTGAGATGGGAATACCCCTTTAAAGAAGGATTTCCAAGTGCTTGACAAAACGCCTCCGTTGATAAATACCTCTGGAAGTCTAATGTAAAGAAGGGGTTAATACATTATGCATGGTAGTTATGGGTTAGCAGCCAGTATTGTAATTCTACTATTAGATAACATTACATGGAGCGGGGGTTAGTGGAGGTCTCAAGATGGAAAATGTAGAAAGCAGATAGAATTTTATTGTATTTCAGAGAGAATTCTTATACATTTAGACTTTTTTTTTTATAACAGATTAAAATTGGTTCTCTCCACACCTCCTCAGTATAACATAATAAAGTGCTGTCTTTCTACAGCGGCCACTAGGGGGAGATCATTCCAAAACTCTCATTAACCTATTCACCCAAGGCAATTTTCATGTACCTTTTACCTTTATTCTTCGGGTCAGTACAATTACAGCAGTACCACATGTATATAGTTTTGTGTGTTAATGCTGAAAAAAATAAAAACTTTGTAAAAAATAGTAATGTCTACAGAGCTGTGTGGAGGCTCATTTGTTGTGGGACGATCTTAGTTTTTAGTGATAGCATTTTGTAGTGTAACATAGTATCATAGTTTGTAAGGCCAAAAAAAGACATCTGTCCATCCAGTTCGACCTGTTTTCCTACAAGTTGATCCAGAGGAAGGCAAAACAAACCCTGTGAGGTAGAAGCCAATTTTCCCCACTTTAGGGGGAAAAATTCCTTCCCGACTCCAATCAGGCAATCAGAATTACTCCCTGGATCAACGACCCCTCTCTAGTAACTATAACCTGTAATATTATTACCTCCAGAAATACATCCAGGCCCCTCCTGATCTCTTTTAGTGAACTTACCATCACCACCTCCTCAGGCAGAGAGTTCCATAGTCTCACTGCTCTTACCATAAAAAATCCTCTTCTATGTTTGTGTACAAACCTTCTTTCCTCCAGACGCAGAGGATGTCCCCTCGTCACAGTCACAGTCCTGGGGATAAATAGATGATGGGAGAGATCTCTGTACTGACCCCTGATATATTTATACATAGTTATTAGATCTCCCCTCAGTCGTCTTTTTTCTAAAGTGAATAACCCTAATTTTGATAATCTTTCTGGGTACTGTAGTCCACCCATTCCAGTTATTACTTTAGTTGCCCTCCTCTGAACCCTCTCCAGCTCTGCTATGTCTGCCTTGTTCACAGGAGCCCAGAACTGTACACAGTCCTCCATGTGTGGTCTGACTAGTGATTTGTAAAGTGGCAGGACTATATTCTCATCACGGGCATCTATGCCCCTTTTGATGCAACCCATTATCTTATTGGCCTTGGCAGCAGCTGTCTGGCACTGGTTTCTGCAGCTTAGTTTGCTGTTCACTAAAATTCCTAGGTGACTTTTCATCACTTTTTGTTCAAAATTTTGGGCGAGAGGAAGAGACAATAAAAAGGTGACAAATACAGGATAAATATGTTTACATTTAAATAGTTTAGGCATTTAGGGACGCGGTTTCGGACATGGAGATCTAATGGGGGTCTGATCAGAAAGGTAAGGGGGTATTTTTTGTACTGGCGCACAATATAAAGGGTTATTTTTGTACTGGCGCACTGTGTGGTACTAGTATTTTTAGGGGCTCTGTTTCTACACTATAGTATTGGGCTGAAATCATCATGGCGGTCTGGGCCGAATGGAGAAGATGAAGAAAGAGAACGTCTACATCAGAGAAGAGAAGTCACTGGATGTAAGTGGTATATATGTGGCTCTGTATTACCCTGTATGTTCTATAGTGCTGTACGAAATGTTTTCCAAGTATGTCTTTAAAGGGGTTTTTTTTTGTACGAGCGCTGCCTTCTCTGCTCTGTTTACCTACGTGGTGAGCAGGTGAACAGAGCTGAGAAAGCAGCTGTCTTCAAACAGCTGATCGGCGGGGGGTTACGGGTGTCGGACCCGCGCCGATCTGATATTGATGACCTATCCTGAGGATAGGTAATCAATAGTAAAAAGAGGTCAACCCCTTTAACAGCAGGACTGGAGGGAAGGGGTTCGGTTGAGAAGTTGGCATGGGGGCGGGCATTTCAATTTTTACCTCAGGCAGCAGAAAGGCTAAGTGTATCCCTGCCCCTGGCCACAAAGGTAAGGGGGGCCCAAGTTGAACTCTTGCACCAGGGCCCATTAGATAGATAGATAGATAGATAGATAGATAGATAGATAGATAGATACGATAGAAAGATACGATAGATACAATAGATAGATAGGTAGATAATAGATAATAGATAGATCTTAGATAGAACTTTTTTGCCAGTTATTTCATTGTCTTTGATGTTTTTATAATTACAGGAATATTTGAACTTGACTTGCAGTCTGTTTACAATATCCTGGAGCTCTGCGGCCCACACGTCTGTCGAGGTTTCAGCTATTAGTCAGCTCTTCTTAAAGGGGAAATCCACTGCACGAGAATAAAGACTGGAGTCTCAGTTACCACAGATACAGATAACAGAGCTACCAGTAACTTCATGTCTGGGTGAGGTGTAACCTAAATACACAAAGGTGCAAAACAGGGGTCAGCTGGAGCCCATTGCTGGGCCGGCGTGGTAGGGGTGAGGGGATGCCCGTATACAAGGAGTCTGGGAAGGAGCACTGTATCTTATACACATCAGAGTCCATTATTTGCATACGAGAAGGATGTTGATGGGTTGTCACGTAAACCCTGTATGTGGCAGGCCGTGGAAATAGATAACCTCAGTGGTTTTGGTTTACAGGGGGCTTGTTACAAAGATTCAAATTCAGGTGAAATGTGCAGATAAATAGGATACCTTAGTATGTCAAAAATTCTACTGGCTGTTAGAAAATAAAAACATCTTTATTTTTGAATATTTTTTGTTCCTTAAAAGATTAATTATATTTGAAAAATAAATTTTAAATTTGCTATTACAACAACTAAAGGCACATAAAAAAATTGTTAAGCATAGACGTATGAGTTATCACCGTCCCCATAGTCCATAGGATAGGGGACAACTGATCAGGGGACAGATCAGTAGGAGTCCGACCACTGGGGCTCCCAATGATCATGAGTAGAGATGAGCAAGTTTTCAAAAATTCTATTTGCCTGCTTCGCTAAACTTCGACCAAAAATTTCACTTGTTACAAATTACTTCGTAACGAATCACATTCTATTGTATGGAACGGGCACAATGACGGGGAACGGCAATCACGCCACCCCCATCGTTTAAACCCTTAGATGCTGCATTCAACACTGATCGTGGTCTCTGAGAGTCACATTCACTCTATCAGGGGGTTAAAACAAAAAAATACATACTTACCTCATCCATTTGATTGTGGAGAGGCCGTCGCAGTCATCTTGATTGAAGAAAATGCACCAATTCTCTCGAGAATTGGCCCATTTTCTTCAATCAAGACGGCCACGACAGCCTCTCTGTGATCAAATGGATGAGGTGACTATGGTTTGTTTTGTTTTTTTTCCTGCCATATCAGGAAAAATCCATTCGTTACCACGAAGCGCCAGGAAATTCGGGTTTGTGGCGAATTGAATTTTTCCTGAAATTTGGATTAAATTCCACCTTGTTAACTTTGATTCGCTCAACGCTAATCATGAGAATTGGAGCTCCGTAGCCAACGGGGCCCTCCAAAATGAATGGAGTGGAAGGTTAAGCATGCGCCCTGGCTGCTCCATTCATTCTCTAGGGGGCTGCCGGACATAGCCAGGGGCGTAGCTAAAGGCTCATGGGCCCTGGTGCAAGAGTTCAGCTTGGGCCCCTCTTCCCTCAGTGTTATGTGGCCAGGGGCAGGAGAGCACATAGCCTTCATGCTGCCTGAGGTAACAATTGAAACGGCCCCCCCACATGCCAAATTCTTGACCTAACCCCTGACCTAACCCCTTCCCTCCAGCTAGAGGTGTAACTTGACCAGCATGCACGTTCTATAATACTGGTGTCTTCTTATATGGCACAAGGGTCTTTGGGCCCCCTCTGTCCCCTGGGCCTAAGCAAAAACAAAGCAGAGAACACAGTTAGGCTATTTTCGCAATTCCTATAGCGATTAATGGAGTGGCAGAGCACATGCTTGATCTGCCACCCCTGGGGGTTACAGGGCTCCCGTTCTTATGAACGGTGGAGGTCCCAGTGGTGACACCCACACCAATCTAATAGTTATCCCCTGTCTTGTGGCAAAGGGATTATACAATATAACCAGAATACTTCTTTAAATTTTAATATTTATGTACCCCAAGAAAAAAATCTGCAACTTATCCTGCAAAAAAAAAGCAGTCCTTAAAGAGAATCTGTCACCTCCAAAATAGAGCAAGTGGTGTATGGTGGAGGTGACGCTGAGTCTGGTTATGTAATTTTTCATACTCACTCAATACTCATTCAATCTTCATACTCACTTGTGTGCCGACGCTCCAACAAACCAGAAATGAAATGCATTGAGAGGACTCCTGAGCTCATGTACATAATGGAGAGGGCTCACAGAGGAGTCCTCCCAATGCATGGAGCACAGAGTCAGAATGCAATTGAGTATGAAGATAAAAATTACATAACCGGACTCGGCGTCACTTACACCATACACTGCTCACTCTAGTTTGTTTTAGAACTGACCGATTCTCTTTAAAAACTATGCAGATGTACAAATAACTCATGGCGGGCAGAATGTGGTGAGGGAAAAATAAAAAAAACATCCTGTGGTTTGGTCCTTACAGGGATTCTCCAGCTTAGAAAACTCATCTTCATATACCCTAGGGAATTCAGAGTTAATATAGGGACAGTGGACCAGAGTGGAGCGCTTTTATAAAGAGGGTCTCTCGCTGTGGAGGAATTGTCCTGTCCTATATTACATATTATATATTTGAATTGATTTGTCCATTGTTGAGGGACCCTTCTAAGAAATAGTGATTGTCCAAAGCAGAGAACCCTTTAAAGTGGATAGAATCCTGTTTCTAAAATGTGACTTAGCAATTATCACACAAATTGTGTTTCCCGAACACAGTCGGTGTGAATCAGCCCTAAACTATCATACAACCCCTAAAATTTATGGAAACATGAATTTCTCTTTAAATATGTTTTCCAAGTTTATAAATACACAAAAACATACCTATAAGTAAATGTTCATCAGATGATGCCACCATAGCTCAGAAGTATATAGTTTTGTATTTTCAATATGTTCCCCAGTTCTGTGCCGGACAGTTGTTTTCATGCTACTGGGGTTTGCATTTTTCTATATAGTTAGTAAATGACAAGATGTTGTCCTCTCAGCTGACCACATGACTGCTCTCATAGTAAGTAAATATGATGTCATAAATGAAGTCACATGATTAGCAGCACCTTCTCGCGTGGACCTCTTAGGACTAAGTCAAAGTGATGTGTCATGGTGGCTTACACAGTAAGTAAATATGATGTCATGGATGAAGTCACATGATAAGTAGCACCCACTGGCTTGGATCTCTTAGGACTAACGCTGACCATACACATTAGACAGAAGTAGGTTGATGGTTGAACAGCAGTTGAACAAACAATCATCTGGTGACCGATCTTTCGCAGACATGGTCATACACATTTTAGTCCATGTTGGCCATATTACATTTGTTCATACTGCCCTTACATGTTCAATTTAACCGTATGATGGGCAAAAGATCTTACTAGGAATGTTCTTTTGATAAAAGATCTTTCGTTCACAAACGATACTTTTGTGAACTAAAGAACATTCGTCCAATTTTAGAACGACAATGGTCATCAGTTGGCTAAAACAATCTTTCATTGTTAAATGTCAACCAACGTACATTCATTTTAGTTGAAGTTGTCAATTTTATCGTAGTATAGTATAGTAGCATAGTTTATAAGGCTGAAAAAAAAACCCTGTGAGGTAGAAGCCAATTTTCCTCAATTTAGGGGAAAAAATTCCTTCCCGACTCCAATCAGGCAATCAGAATAACTCCCTGGATCAACGACCCCTCTCTAGTAACTATAACCTGTAATATTATTACCCTCCAGAAATACATCCAGGCTCCTCTTGAACTCTTTTAGTGAACTTACCATCACCACCTCCTCAGGCAGAGAGTTCCATAGTCTCACTGCTCTTACCGTAAAGAATCCTCTTCTACGTTTGTGTACAAACCTTCTTTCCTCCAGATGCAGAGGATGTCCCCTCGTCACAGTCCTGGGGATAACGTGTATGGTCACCATAAAGGGGATGTCCAGGTTCAGGGCTGAACGTGGATACATCCCTTTCTTCCCCCACTTAGCCCCTCTGACATGAGCATTGGAGCATTTCATGTTCAGATGCTCCCCCTTGCCCTGCACTAAATCGCGCCTGGCAAGGGCTGTTTGTTTATATTTATGACAGTGCTAGGCGGAGGCTTCCACCTATCAGTGTTCTATGTGATGTTACCGGCACTGAGGGGCATTACAGGCTAGGCCAGCGCTAAAGCCTGTCCATTAGTGCTGATGACATCACTGGGCTTACTGCTAGGTGGAGGCCTCCACCTAGAATGTCCATGGAGAGCCCAGTATGGCCTCAGATCTCCAGAAAAAGCATCAGGGCAAGAAATGCTCATGTCAGATGAGTTGAGTGGGGGAAGAAGAGCATATGTCCAGATTCAAATCTGAACCCAGACAACCCCTTTAAGTCAAAATGATGTGTCTTGGCATGATTTCCTACAACACACAAATGTCCAGGTCATTCACACTATTACGATTGATGGTTCTGAAGGCAGACATAAAATAAGCACAACAGATCCCTCAACAGCAGCTTGTTGACAGGTCACATAAGATATCATGATTCATCAAGTGATGAAAAAAGATACACTAAAAAAATGGGGACAATAAAGCCCGTTTCTCGTAATGGAAGTGCTACCCAGACAGAAAAAAAATGATTGCAACACTGGTAAAAAATAAGTTATCAAATCTATGCTATACTATAAGATATTGAGCTAAATATCTATAATTATTTTATGTTCTGATTATTGTGTAATTTTAATAAGTTTTACAAATAGTAGTTGGTTCCCAATGAAGTGCCCCTGCCTTCCAAGAATGCTCTACGACTGCCTCCACTCTCTTTGAATTACACTTGTCTCCTGCATTTTCCATTGGTCGTATCTACAGTATGCATGCTGACTCCTAGAGAGATAAACGGCAGATCTTAACACTTTGTTTTAAGCATATCATCAAAATCTTTATTTTTCAGCACTTTTTATATTTAACTTTAATGTTTAACCACATGTAAGTGTCGCATTTTGTTGGAAACCACTGGGTAATGTCACAGCTTCAGTGCACTTATACATGTGGTAGAAAGTATCAAGCTGTATTCATTCTGAGAACAGGTAGGAGGTATAAGGCGCAGCTAATAGGGGCATGGTAAATATGGACGTCCACCTGTATTTTATAAATAGAATCCACAATATTAAGTAAGACAGGAAATGAATTGGACGGATTTTGGGTCTGTATTAAAGCCACCTGTTGCACAGCATAATACACAAGTCAGGTAGACTGGATCATCATCACAGTAGTTCAACCTTTTTGATGTTACTGTGAATGGAGAACTTGCATTTGTTACATAGTAGTCAAAAGTTACCCAGAACCGCCATGGGCACGTCAGCGATCCCTGAACTGTTATGAAATGTAATAAAGGAGTCAGAGAGGCTGGATCATCCAAACACCATCAAAGTAGTCCAACTGCTTTGATGCTGATGAGACCCAAGGGCAACCTGCCTTTGATTCAATTTATAGACCATTATGTTGCCCAGCACCGCCATGGGCACGTACAACGACCCTGAGGTCTTGCCTTATGTAATTGAGAGCTTAGTTCTAGCCTTGCCTCCATAACTGAAAGGCTGAGGGAAGCTAGATCATTTATGCTGTATCATAGAGATGATTTTGATGGTTTCCTCTGGATCAACTTACAGGATAACAGGCTGAACTGGATGGACAGATGACTTTTTTCAGCCTTACAAACTATGTTCCTATGTTACTATGTTACAGGGTAATCTGCTTGTGCTGTGCTTCTGTCCAACAGTGTCAAGTTCACCAATCAACCTCATACAATCTATAACATCTGCTGCAGAATCCAATGTTCATGTTAAATCTTTAGAAAATATAATACGTGTAGGTGCTTTTTAGAAAAGCTTCATTGTACTTGCATAAATTTATCCCTTGGTATAAAATCCCCAAGCAACTTGTAAATTTCAATGAATTTGACAAACTTGGATTAAAATTAAAGAGAAAGGGCAAAAATAACTATATATAGAGGATAAAAATAACCAAAATATTAGACATTATCAAGCAAATTCAGTCACAGCTGACCAGTAAAAACTGCTGAACTGCAGCCAATTGACATAAATACAACTGCTATAATACGACCACCTTTTATGTTATAATGGTATAAGTTCTATAGGCAATGCATTTGAAAAGTCTTAAGACCCTTTCACTTTTTTCACGTTTTGCTATGTTGCGGCACCTTTTCCTCATCAATCTACGCTCAATAGTCCATGTTGAGAAAGTGAAAACAGAATTTTAGAAATGTTTGCTAATTGCTTATTAAAAAGGAAAAAAATACATTTTGCATGGACATTAATAGTGTTAAGCGAAGCGCGATTTCGATCCAATGTCGCTTCGTTCAAAACGTTGAATGCTATATGGAATCCCATCTTCGTACAGCATTCAAATGTATGGGCTGCGCTGAGGTGAAATTCGTTAAAGGGAACCTGTCATCTCCGAAACACCCCCTGAACTAGAGTAAGAGATGTATGGTGTAAGTGATGCTGAATCTGATTATGTAAGTTTTATCTTCATACTCACTTCCATTCCGACACTGTGCTCCCACAAACCTGCAGTAAAATACATTCACAGGACTCTTCTTTGAGTCCTCTCCATTATGTGAGTGAGAACTGGAGTCCACTGAGTGCATTTTACTGCAGGTTTGTGGGAGCACAGAGTCAGAATGCAAGTGAGTATGAAGATAAAACTTACATAACTGGACTTTACGGCACTTACACTATACACCGCTTACTGTAGTTTGGAGGGTGTTTCAGAGCTGACAGGTTCCCTTTAAGTCTGAAGTCTTGCGATACTTCGGTGAAGAACTTCGGGCTTTGACTGGTACCTCGGTACCAGTGTTTTTAAAATGGTTTTAAATTTGTATAATCTAAGCCCGAAGTGGCGCAGCCCATATATTTGAATGCTGTTTGGATCTAGGATTCGAAGCGTGCTTCCCTTAACACTACACATAAGTATTCAGACCCTTTGCTATGACACTGGAAATTTACCATATTTTTCGCTCTATAAGACGCAAAAATATTTTCTCCTCTTTGAAGGGAATGTTGTTTATTGATATGGAGGGGTTGAGGTCAGTAACTTTAGGGTGTAGCATGGAGGGATAGTTTTGGTTAGCTCATGTTACCCATAGTCTGTCATCTGCTGACCATTGTAACAACCAGCAATGGTGCATGTGGTCAATTCATTAAATGTACCCATCCAAATAAATGTGTCTCCTGTCATTGCCTTGTTGCGTCCTGCCATGCTTCTTGTTCTGCTAGATTATTTTTAATCATTTGTCTGCGACACACACACACGCAGTTATGGTACACATACAACTCTGCTATACATGCACAGTCCTGCCATACACACATACAGCTCTGCTACACACACAGATCTGCTACGCATACAGCTCTACTACACACAAACAGCTCTGCTACACACATACATACAGCACTGCTATACACACACTTATCTTTAATAAAAACTCACATTTCCCTGCACTAGTGTCAGCTGTATAGGTTTCCTGATCTGGCTCCTCCCATTGATGACATCATCAAAGGTCCTTAAGCTGTGCTTTGAGTTTTCCTTTCAGTACAGCAGTAGGACCTTCTTCCCTATGTGCTCTCCTGCTGATCACACAGATCGGTGTCGGCAGAGAGAGAGAGGTGAGTGCAGATGCACAGCTCTCACTTGTCAGATAAAGCGCTAAATGTGCGCTCTGCCGGATTATTCAGACAGCAGCCAGGGGGTCTGGCCATGCTGGATCTTGTTGACTGCTGTTTATAAGATGCAGGCACTTTTTAGCAAGATTTGCTCTTGCAAAAAAGTCCATCTTATAAAGCGCTGGAAGTAGCTCTGGGGGACTCCCATTTCTCTTGGTCATCTTTGAGATGTTTCTACCCTTTGACCGGAGTCCACTTCCAGTGAATTCAGTTGACTGGGCATGATTTGGAAAGACACACCACACTCTATATAAGGTCTTCAGAGCAAAAATCAAACCACAAGGAGGAAGATCTGCCTGTAGAGCCCAGATACAGGATTGTGTGGAGGCACAGATCTGGAAAAGGATAAAAGAAAAACATTTCTGCTGCACTGAACTTTCCCAAGAGCACAGTGATCTCTATAATTCTAAAATATAAGAAGTTTGGAACAACCAGGACACTTTTTAGAGGTGACCAAGAACCATCACTGCAGCACTTCTTCAATCTAGCCTTTATGGCAGAAAGGCTAGAAAGAAGCTTCTCCTCAGTGAAAGACACCTGAAGTTCTCTCAGACTGTGAGAAATAACATTCTCTGGTCTGATGAAACCAAGATTGAACTTTTTACCCTCAATTCTAAGCATCATGCCTGGAGGAAACCAGACACTGCTCATCACCTGCCCAATATTATCTCTACAGTGAAGCATGGTGGTGGCAGCATCATGCTGGGGGGCAGGGAGACTAGTCAGGGTCAAGGGAAAGCTGAATGGAGCAAAGTACAGAGATATTCTGAATGAAAGCCTGATCCAAAGTGCTCTGGACCTCAGACTGGGCTAAATGTTCACTTTCCAACAAGACAAACACCCTAAGCACAAAGCCAAGACAACACAGGAGCGGTTTAGGGACAACTCCGTCAATGTCCTTGAGTGGCCCAGCCAGAGTCTTTACTTGAAGTTTGAACCTAATCAAACATCTCACCCAATCGTCCACCGACAGTCCCCATCCAGCCTAACAGAGCTTGAGAGGATCTGCAGATAAAAATGGCACAAAATCCCTAAATCCAGGTGTGCAAACTTTGTGGCCTCATACCCAAGAAGATTGGAGGCTGTAATCGCTGCCAAAGGTGCTTCAACTAAGTCCTGAGTAAAGGGTCTGAATACTTATGTCAATTCAAGATTTTAGTTAGTACAAGTTCAAGGCTTTATTTCCACATTAAAATCCAAGGAGTTTTGTGCATAACCGTCTACTCCTTTCGACTTCTACAAATTCTTATTCATAACTGATCAGTATACAAAGACATAGTGAATATAAAATAAAGAAAAGCCAATCAAATGGTAGTTCATGGATCACATGCAAACCTATAAGCCATAGGAAAACTAAGGGAGACTCACCTACCTCTCCCTTGTGGCCTTATGTCTTTAGAAGGTCCAGTATGCAATAAATTGTCCCTACTTCTGCATTTGGTCCCTATCACCACCTTTTTAACTTATGGTTTGGAATTTTTCCAGGTTTCCAATATATGTAAACTGGTTCCAATTTTACATCAGGATTTGTGTCTATCTAAAATGTTATAGTCGGAAGTGAAATGCGTTCCACGTAGGGCACAAACTGTGGGCAGTATTCTCTCTGGCAGTTTCACCCCCTCAGTTATGATAAAATGGTTATGATAAAATGGATCCTACAAGTGTGGCTATTCCAAGTGTGCATGCTGTGGAGGTATGAGAACTTTCCTGACGTTCATGTGCACATCAAACAATCTTCTTTTAAAATTTGACAATATAGTAATTTTTTTATATTTAATTATTCACTCCCTTTTTAACCTTCATTATGTAGGCTATACGACGATGATCAGAGTCCTATTAGAGGTGATCACATATACAAAAGTTATTCAGTTGAGAAGCCTTTTGGCTATTAACGCTGAATACCTTTTTTCCAATTGGTCTCAGTCGCAAACAGGGCTTTTGCATTAGTGTAATGTAACGTGAATTCAAAAGATTTGAGAATAAATAAGCTTATGCAGGCTAGGTGAATAAATATATTTACTAAGTGTGATTAAATAAGAGAAAAAAACAGACAATTCAGATACAGAATACTAAAAAGTAAATAACCATCATTAGCCTAAATATGCAAAATGCAATTTGGGGTGACACCCCGGTCATAGCACACGGAAGACACCCCATGTTGCATGTGTTCTAAATATTTGTTAATTGCAATAGCCTATGGTAGGTTTGCTACTATAAAACTGCTCCCATGTACAAGAATATAACTACTATAAAACTGCCTCCTACATACAAGAATATAACTACTATAATACTGCTCCTACGTACAAGAATATAACTACTATAATACTGCCTCCTATGTACAAGAATATCACTACCATAATACTGATCCTATGTACAAGAATATAACTACTATAATACTGCCTCCTATGTACAAGAATATAACTACCATAATACTGCTCCTATGTACAAGAATATAACTACTATAATACTGTCCCCTATGTACAAGAATATAACTACTATAATACTGCCTCCTATGTACAAGAATATAACTACTATAATACTGCCTCCTATGTACAAGAATATAACTACTATAATACTGCTCCTATGTACAAGAATATAAATACTATAATACTACTCCTATGTACAAGAATATAACTACTATAATACTGCTTCTATGTACAAGAATATAACTACTATAATACTGCTCCTATGTACAAGAATATAACTACTATAATACTGCTCCTATGTACAAGAATAGAACTACTATAATACTGCCTCCAATGTACAAGAATATAACTACTATAATACTGCTCCTATGTACAAGAATATAACTACTATAATACTGCCTCCTATGTACAAGAATATAACTACTATAATACTGCCTCCTATGTACAAGAATATAACTACTATAATACTGCTCCTATGTACAAGAATATAACTACTATAATACTGCTCCTATGTACAAGAATATAACTACTATAATACTGCTCCTATGTACAAGAATATAACTACTATAATACTGCTCCTATGTACAAGAATATAACTACTATAATACTGCCTCCTATGTACAAGAATATAACTACTATAATACTGCTCCTATGTACAAGAATATAACTACTATAATACTGCTCCTATGTACAAGAATATAACTACTATAATACTGCTCCTATGTACAAGAATATAACTACTATAATACTGCTCCGATGTATAAGAATATAACTACTATAATACTGCTCCTATGTATAAGAATACAACTACTATAATACTGCTCCTATGTACAAGAATATAACTACTATAATACTGCCTCCTATGTGCAAGAATATAATTGCTATAATACTGCCTCCTATGTACAAGAATATAACTACTATAATACTGCTCCTATGTACAAGAATATAACTACTATAATACTGCTCCTATGTACAGGAATATACTATAATACCGCCTTCTATGTATGGCAATATTTTTGCTGCACCTAAAGCCCAGTGAAAAGAACTGGAGTGTTGATGGTGGATTAGTAAGTACTGCTTTTTTCCTTTGTTGTCCATTTTATTTATGTATTTATTTTTGCTGAAATTGACTTTTCTATATGAATAAGAAGAAACGTCTAAACCGTTAGAAGAGATTTATATCTAGATAACTTTCAAGACTATAGCAACGCATGTCAAGCAGCTGCTGGTAAAGCAATACAATAATGGAATGCATCACAAACGGCCTAATGTACATGATGTACATACATACAGTCCTCTTTAAGTAGAATGTAGGGCAAAGCCATCGTCAAGAGGAAAATGTGTTGCAGTTACTTTGTAATTTTTCCTTCTGTTTGCAGTGGAAATTAAAGTTTGCAGATCTCTTCATCGCCCTGGTTGCTAACTCGGTGGCTTTTGAGGTAAATGTGATAATTTTGCAAAAGTATTTTGTATGAATATCACACTGAGAGCCCAACCTCGGATGTACGGGCGACCAGTCAACACGTGTGAAGTGTTATGTAAAGCCACATGAAGAAAGGTGTGTCCTAGCCAAATTTATAACCCAGCCACAGGCGTATAGCGTCTCCCCAAACATCGCCTGCTCGACACTCACAAGGATGAGACAGCTGAGGAAACGGCTCCCGTGGCAGGTAACGCGCATCATTCTTTACACTGATGCTACATTTTTATGTATATTTTTATTATTTATTTATTTTTGTTTGATATTGTATCAGTTAAAGGGAAAAACTGATTTTTTTTTTTAACTAAAACATTATTATTGCCTGAAAAAATTTGCGTAAAAATTAATGTAAAAGACAAAATTGCTAAATTGTTTGCAAAATTGTTTGCAAAAAATGTTAGCAAAATTGCTAAAAAAAATGTTTTAATGCCGTAAAGTAGTATATTGAACCACTAGGACAATGTTTAGGCCGCTAAATATTACATGGTTACCTGATCTCTCATTCTGGTCATCCATATTACACCATCAGCCCATGGCCAGCATGGTGGCTCAGTGGTTAGCACTGGTGCCTTGCTGTGTTAGGGGGCCTTGGTTCAAGAACAATGGAGTTTGTATGTCCTCCCTGTGTTTGCCTGGATGTCCTCTGGTTTCTTCCCAAAGACCTAGTGATAGGGAATTCAGAATGTGAGCTCCTCTGATGATAACGTCTGTAAAGCGCTATAAAAGCAAGTAAAACAAATGTTAATGTAATGCTTAATTTCTCCTCTGGAGGCGCTGCAGGTAAATTGAACATTTGCTACTACAGGTTATAATATAATGTTGCTTTCACTGTGGGGAAAAGGGGCACAAAAGTTTTTCTACTTTGGCCAGCTGCACCACCAAGCACGGCATGGCATGGCTTCCACTGAAATCAGTCAGTATTCATGTCATCCATTGTTTTTCTTTTCTCCTGGTTTGGGGGGGAAGGGGGTCTTATCCATAAAGGGGTAAAAGTGCAAAAAGTTAAAAAAAAACACTCCTGGTGCAATAGCATGCACATGATTTAGATTTTTAGTTACACTGTTAATAGGGTAGAAAAAAGAAATAATAAGTCCATAAAGTTCAACCAAGGGAGAGGTGGGGGTGGGAATTTTGGAAAACCGGAGAGAGACTCAGATTTCTAAACATTTTCTTAAGTATTAATGTCATTTAATTTTAAGAATTCATCTAAACCCCTTTTACTGTCCACTGTCCCTGCTGTGACCACGTCCTGAGGAAGTCTAATCCACAGATTCACAGTTCTTACAGTAAAGAAGCTTTGACACTTCTGGAGACTGAACTTCTTCTCCAGTCGAAGGCACCGCCCCTTGTCCTTTGAGGGCATTTCACATAGAACAGTTTTTCACCATATTTTTTGTATGGCCCATTTATATATTTGTAGAGGCTAATCATGTCCCCCCCTTAGATGTCGCTTCTCAAGACTAAATAAATTCAATTCTTTTAATCTTTCTTCTTAACTAAGACCCTCCATGCCCCTTATCAGTTTAGTCGCTCTCCTCTGTACTCTCTCCAGCTCCAGGGCATCTTTTCTATGGATTGGTGTCCAGAACTGAACTGTATATTCCAAATCAGGCTGCACCAAAGTGTTAATATCACTTCAATTGTGACCACAGCATCTGAGGCGGCTTTTCTCAGGAGCACTGTGCTACAGGGAGCCTTAACGGCTCCCCTGGGTGACAACTGGGGGGGACTGTCGGTTGTATGTAAAAGTCCTGATCTCTCTAAAGAAACCAGGGCTTCTAAGGCTGTAGGGCTCTACAAGAACATAGCAAATCTGCAGTGAATTGCAGTGTATCGGAGAAGTAATTTAATAATTGGTTGCTATAGCTACCTTGGGTGACTTTAAAAAAGTTTTTACAAAAATTTAAACAAAAATATATATATAAAAAAAATTTACCCCTCTTTCCCCATAATTAACATAAAAATAAAAAATAAATATAAATTCCCAAACTATTAAAATGTATTTATCCCATCCAGTGAACACCATAATAAAAAAAATCTAAATGAATAAAAATTGATCAAAAAGTCTCACACAGGATATTAGTATAACTACAAATCGTCACTCAAAAAATTAGCCCTCACACATAACTATAAAAAAAAAGTTAAAGTGGTCAGAATAAGTGGATGACTAGAAAAAATTATCTAAAAAATAAAAAAAATATAAATGTGGTATCATTGTAATCTTACTGACCTAGAGAATAAAGATAACAGGTTAGTTTTACTGCAGAGAGAACGTCATAAAACCTATAAAACTGTGGCAGAATTATTTTTTGTTCCGATTCCACCCCATTTGGAATTTTTTTTCCCAGTTTCTCACTTTGTTGTATGCATTATTAAATGGTGCCATTAGAAAGTAAAACCTGCAAAAAAAAACAAGCCCTTATACAACTATGTGAACAGAAATCTAAAAAAGCTATGGCTCTGGGAAGGCTGGGAGTACAAAAAGAAAACCAAACCAGTGATAGAGGGGAGTAATATCTGACCCTTATTTTTGTAGGTCATCATCACCATTACGGCTCTGGTACTCATCCTCCATCCTGTAGATGGCGCTAAGAATTCCACAAGGAAGAGCAAATGCTCAAGCAATAAGAAAGGCTTGAACAGCCTCCAGGTGCGAGTGGACAAACCCTTCAAGTCTCTGGTAGACGTCAGTGGCATCAGGAGTTTTGTGCAAAGAAGCATCGTGCCCTTTGAATACAGGTAAGAAATGGAAATCATCAGAATTCTCTACTTATCAAACATAGGATATTATTGAAGAATGTCACAGTTTCTGTCATTATTACCTCTTGCGGTAGGATGTTTTATAGGTTCACTGCTTTAACTGTAGAGAACCCTTTCCTATATTAATAATGGAAGCTCTCAGCCCTCCTCTGCACGTAATGAATAGCCCGTGCCTGGTCCATTGTACGAAAAAAAATTAATTCTGTGCCAGTTCTTTGTATGGACCACACTTTATACATGTAAATAAGATCGATTCTAAGTGATACACAAGCCTGATTTTTCAAGCCTCTCATTATAAGAAAGGCCTTCCATCCCATTTAATCATCTGGTCACCCATCTCTGTACCCTTTCCAGCTTGTGTCAATTTACAACTTATAATCTTAAAGGTGTGATAGATATGATCAAAGTTTTAAAGGGCACCTGTCAGCAGGATCAACTCTAGTAAAGCAGTTATACTGCCTGGTGGGGTTGATTCTGCTAATTAATAGGATACCTATCTTGTGAAAATCGGTTGTGGCGTTCCTGAAATAAAACAATTTTATTCTTAGTGCAAATGAGGACTTCAGGGCATTGAGGGGTGTGGCCTAGACCCCTGGTACACTTCAGCCTTCCAGTGCCGGCCACGCCCACCAGTGCTCTGAAGCTCTCATAGGGAATAAGAGTCTTTTCTCTGGAACACTGCGACCGATTTTCACAAGACTTGTGTCATTTTGATCAGCAGGATCAACTCTACCAGGCAGTGTGTATGATTTAATTGGGTTGATCCTTCTGCTAAATAAATTTGGAGCCAATCAGACACCTCTCTGATGGTATTGAATGATGGATAAGTATCGCCTATGTTTCTCAGCATTGAGGACACCATTAATCCTGGCCAAATCCCAACTTGCAAGGAACCTCCACCAGGCTTCATGGTTGCCAGCAGACACCCATTATCGTACCGCTCTCCTGCCCTTGTGTGAATAAACTACCTTCTGTTACGGCCAAAAATTTCACAGTTTCTATGTTTTCGAGGGCAGTTGAGTCGCTTGTTTCCACGTTGCCTTTTTGGCCGCAGTTCTTCTATGAAGACCACTTCTGGCCAGATGTCTCCATACAGTAGAAGGGTGTACCTGGGTCCTGCTACTTTCTGAGCTGATGTCACTGGTGGACATCTTTCGATTTTGATGTGTCATCTGCTATAGTAAGTTTTCAGCAAATGGAGTTGGGGACTTGGTTCAGGATTGATGGTGTCCTCAACGCTGAGAAATGCAGAACTCAGAAATGACAAACAGCTCGGAAAATTTTGAATAAAAAATTTTTAATTAAAAAAAACCAACAATGAAAATGAATAATAAATGAACAAAAACATTTCAAAAATTCCAACACAAAAAATAAAAAAAAATCCATAAATCTATTAATTTCTCTCATTTGCACAGGAACATCATCAACCCCAGAGGGTATCCTGAACGGATTGTTGAGGTCGTCTGCTCCGACAGATGCATGAGCAATGACCTGAATGCGGTCTCCATTAAGAGGAACATCCTTTACCTGCGGAGAGATGGTGACACGCTGGTGCTGGACGAGAGGGTGGTCACGGTCGGCTGCACGTGTGTTTACCCCGAAGTGAGAGAACAGTTGACTGGATGATGCTCGGAGACCGCACCTGAAGGACCTTGCAGCTCTGGGGCCACAAGAGAGCCAAAATGGCAAATATGAAGGAACCACCATAATATGACGAGGGCTGCTCCGCGCAGATCATTCATTTATAAAAAAATTTCTATTTTAGCATTTCACCATAAAATTGTAGTGTATCTAATTTAAAGGGGGTGACCTAGATTAGTAAAATATGTCTGCTTACTTAAAGGGGTTATCCCACGAATAATGTAAAAAATGAAAATCAGACATCATATAGTCCATGGCAACCTCTTTTTAACAAAGCAAGAACCAGTCCTGTACCTCACATGGATCCAGAGATCTCCACATTCATTGCCCTGCTAGATTTATATCAAGCTGACAGCTCCAGGGGAGTGTCTTTACTGCTGCAGCTCAGGAGGCGTGTCTCAGCTCTACCTATCACAGCTCAGGAGACAGTTAAAAGTTGAAACTGAGCATGTGCGGCCTGCTCAGTAACCAGGTCAAAGAAATAAGAAATTAAGTGGTCTTATACAAATATATTTTATTAAATAACTCAGTAGCTGTACAAAATTTTTAATGACATGCAATTACAAAAGTATTCAGATCCTGGTGCTGGTTTAAAAACTGTAGAATATTTTTCGTGGGACATCCCCTTTAAAAGAAAAAAAAGAAAAAACACCACTCCAGTTCGCAGATTATATATAGTATTGCGGTCTGCCCCATGCACATTTGTTTTTCTGATACAGGGCTACATAGGTCAGTGAAGATCAGGATATAATCGGTATGCAGTGAGCTCCCTCTAGTGGTGGCTGCAGGTAGCGAGATTTTTTTTTTTATTGAACAATGTCTACGGAGGGGTGTTGGAGCACTGTAGCAGACAAAAAGTCTTGTAAGTATGGTGTCTTGGCTGGTGACAAGTTTCCTTTAATTTTTTTTTTTATCAAAATAGTTCCAAAATGATGTGCTCATTAAAGCCTTTAAAGGGGTTATCCCAAGTTTAGGGGGATAAGTAGCCGATTGCTGGGGTTTTACTAGTCAGAACCCTCAACCACCCAAGTGATCAGCTAGTTATCTCCTATCCTGTGGATAGTGGATAATTTACAAGTTTGGCACAACCCCTTTAAGGCATTAATAAGCACATCATTTTGGACCAATTTAGATCACCACACGCTCTGGCCAATCACTAACCTCAGAGGTCAGATGTGATTTTGGGCTGTATATTATCCTTTAATATTTTTGAAACAGAAAAAAAAACACCTTTTTACATAACCGTCACTGAATGAGCCATGAAATAAGATTCTCAGACCCAGCCTGTAAGCGCTAGCACCCCCTAGTGGACAAATTGGATATTTTCAATTCATCAGAATTCCAGAGAAGCATGTACGGCCTCCTCACACCAATTAAGGTGCTCTCTCCCCAAGGAGAGATAGTACCCCCAGTGCAGATGACCAGTCGTAAAGCAGTATTCCTTCTCCGGATTGTGCACTGTTGGGTCCATTTTTTATTTGCATCACTGCTTGACAACATAGTGGGTATCAGGGTCCATGTAAAGTATATTTATTACTATTAAACAGATTTTATGTACTATGTGCCTTTTTTTGCATTCATGTTATTACCACATCTACAAAAAGTAACACTTCTAGCCCAACTCCAGGGCGACCGGGACCCACCGATCAGGACAATGCACAGATTTCCAGATCCTTGGTGCAGAACTTAGCAGGATCTTTGGGTCAAGGATTGAGAATGGCATCAACTTTCCTGTAATAGAAATCTATTGGTGGTCTATGGGGGGTAGGGTGCCCCACTGCTCCAAATGTAACATCTTGGGAACAATCCAATAATACATCTCTGGAGAGGACACTGTGATGAATGAATCCAACCTCCAAGTTCATGGACTGATGCAGCTTCTGCAATAACTTATAGTGATAACATTTCAACACTATGAAGGGTTGTCATGTAGCCTTCTTAGGGAATTTTGAGTTATTTGAGGAAGGTCCTCTCTTCAGGACCCTCACTGATCCCGGCACATCACCCTTGTCTCCAGTGGCCACTGTTCTTGGAAGGCAATGGTTCTCCTTGCAGAGATCCAGCTGGTATAGATCCTACAAGCAATGATCTCTGGGAAAGGTATGCAAATTAGTAGAAGACTGGCTCTCTAGCGCAACCTGCAGGTAGCTGCCCATAGCCTTTTTTGGGGTCTTCAGGACCAAACCGTTCCAGCTAGGCTCACATCTGTAGAGGTGGTTACTTAAAACCCCTAAAAGGATCCCCTCCACAATTCCCAGGCCCCTCATATAGATACTTTCCCCAGCCCCCATGTCTCTTCTAATCCCTGCACAGCCGCTGCCTCTCCCCCGTCGCACAGATCAAAACATCGGGGGGGGGGGGGGGGGGGGTCATTATTTAAAGGGAACCTGGCATCTCCAAAACACCCCGTGAACTAGAGTAAGTGGTGTATAGTGTAAGTGACTTTGAGTCCGGTTATGTAAATTTTATCTTCATACTCACTTCCATTCCGACGCTGTGCTCCCACAAACCTACAGTAAAATGCACTCAGTGGACTCCAGTGCTCACTTACATAATGGAGAGGACTCAAAGAAGAGTCCACTGAGTGCATTTTACTGCTGGTTTGTGGGAGCACAGCGTCGGAATGGAAGTGAGTATGAAGATAAAATTTACATATTCAGATTCAGCATCACTTACACTATACACCGCTTACTCTAGTTCAGGGGATGTTTCGGAGATGACAGGTTCCCTTTAAGGTGCCCAGGCCTTGGAGGCTGGTGGGCATTATCAGGGTTTAAAGAGCCTCAGTCAACTGACAAAACACAGCTGGACGCTGTCCAGCAGAATATGAGACTCCAATACAGTCAATAGGGGTCCCTCTGGTGTCAGTCACGTGGGTTGTAGCAGATCACAGAGGAGTCAGGCATCAGTGCACCCGGTGACTATTGCGTTTTGTTGGAGAACAAAGCAAAGGCTTTTGGAATGTGACAAAAAAAAAAAACCAACCACATTGCTTGGTCATTAAAGGGGTTGTCCGAGTTATTTTTTTGTTCTTTATATGTTTCTAACTTGTCAGGTATAACAACTTTCCCATACACTTTGTGCTTCTAAAGCTGCTGGTTTCTCAGATTTCACCGAGGGTCACATGACCTGTGATGTCACCTTATCTCCCTGCTCTGTGATGTTTCCTGCACAAGCCCCAGAGATCAGATAACAGTCTGTACACAAGACCCCACTGGCCACGCCCCCCTGCACTGCTGGCTGCTATCTGCTCTCTCCCTGGATTCCTTCAGATAAAACATTAACCCCTTCAGCCAGAACACACTGAGGTCTCAAAGCTTTACAACAGGATTTACACTGCAGGCAGTGAGGAGACAAATGCTGGGCACAGGAGCTGACAGGAATTATATTGCGCAAGAACAGGTAGGGGGAAGTTCCTGTGTGTATCAGCATTGGCATTGTACAGCTGGGGCTTGTAGTCCTACACATAGAACATGCTGCTGAGTATTCCTGCAGACAGACATGTCACTCAGGGCAGCTCTTGTATTTACTCTGTGCAGAGCAGGAAGGGGGAGGAGGCTAGAAGAGAACCAGGGTTTTTTTGCCTAAAACTTGCTTAACTTAGTTATATATTGCTGCCCATCAGATTTACAGTGCTATATATTTTGTTTCATAACTCGGACAACAACTTTAAGGCCCAAAACAGGCCAGGGTGGACTGGCAACAAACCCTTTCCCAGTGGGCTAACACGCAGACAGCCGCCCCAGGCCTCCTATCTCCTGTGCTGTGGTATTTGGATCTGCTGGGGTGTTATTTTTTGCACCTACTTTGGCTGTCCCCCCATCTACCCGTAAGGCCTACCTTCTGTCAATCTGGACCCGCCTACAACATGTGGCCAGTTTTAGTTTTTTTTTTTTTTTTTTTTTAAGGGGGCCAGTTAAAGTTCTCCGTCTGTCCCTGCGAAGGCGTTAAGTGGCAGTCTAGGGGCAAACTCAGCAATTTCATCAATAGCGGATGAGACTGCCAAGTGTGTGAGATCTGGTTAGGTTCATGATCGGGGTGGGCAGACCATACATGATTTGGATGAGGTAGGAACGCACGTCCTGTTCACTCACTTCAATGCATGTCACTGAAAAAATAAATAAAGATCACCTTTTTCATAACTGACGCAGCCAGACGCGATGGGAGGGCCCCAGTTCAAGAGATAGATGTATTTTTCTTGTGGATGTGCTATGGAAATAACCCTTTAAGGCCAATTTAGGCTACAGGAGTTTACATGTTTTTATGTCATCTGTCCAACAAAACTTTACAGAACGTAAACCGCAGTTATCTGTCGGCTCCCACCTCAGGGGCTTAAGCTGGGCAGCACTGGTACTAATCCTCAGTGTAAAATACCCAGCACCAGTGATAGCCATGATGTCATGTGACAGAGGAGGTCCCTGTCCCTCTGCAGAGCCACGCCCAACAATGATCACAGGGTTAAACAGCTTGAGGGAGATTTCTCCAATCACAGCTGTTAGTACTGCAGGGCGGCAGTCAATCATATTCATCCGCCAGGATCGGGGTAAACCTGCATAATGTCAGCAGGGTGTGGGAAGGAAACCAGTGACACATTACATGGCGAGGGATTATAAAATGGGGGTGAAGGCTCTGGACTGACATACCCAATGGACAAATCTGATCACACATTAGGCCCCTTTCACACGGGCGAGATTTCCGCGCGGGTGCAATGCGTGATGCGAACGCATTGCACCCGCACTGAATCCTGACCCATTAATTTTAATGTGGCTTTTCACATGAGCGTTTTTTTTTCACGCATCACTTCTGCGTTGCGTGAAAGACGCAGCATGTTCTATATTCTGCGTTTTTCACGCAGAACTGGCCCCGTTGAAGTGAGTGGGTCTGTGTGAAAATCGCATTGCATCCGCACACAAGTGCGGGTGCAATGCGGTTTTAACGCATGGTTGCTAAGAGATGTTGTTTATAAACATTCAGTTTTTTCGCACGCGCGTGATAAACGCATCAAAACGCTTCGCACCCGCGCGGAAAAAACTGAAAGAACATACGCAATCGCAGTCAAAACTGACTGCAATTGCGTGCGGATTTTCCTGAACGCATCCGGACACGCTCGTGTGAAAGGGGCCTTACACAGTGAGAGACTCCAGCATGTCTGCAGTGAGAAGGGTGGGAGTGACTGACACCTAAGGGAGCTACACAGGTGACCAGGTGTCCAAAAAGGCAGTCCCATGAGAGCAAACATGGCCGACAATGGTAGCAGTCATTGTTAGCTGTCAGACAGCTCCTACAAGTGCACAATCGGCTAGGAGGTCACTCCACATAATACTGTACGGTTTTCATTGGGTGGCAAAATCAGCAAAAAGTAACCAAACATCCTAAATTTCTGCCTTTATTTGGCAAAATTACAAATTAGCATCAATGTACAAGAATAAAACGGCAGAAGATAAGACAACTTTACAACTGGTAAAAGGTATATACAAGTAAAAGGGCGATACAAGACGGTATTAAAATGTACAGGACGCTTCCGGATCTTACAAACTTAAAAAATAAGTTTTAACCTATCATGAGAAAAATTTACATAACATTTCCAATTGAAATTCCTGTAAATAAAAACTTGACTTGCAGAATTGTGTAACGGGCTTCAGTCTGGAAAAGCCGGGTGTCAGCTTGTTTTACAGAGACGTTTCTAAGAGCGCATGTACATCAACGTATTTTACATCAGTTTCCTTTTTATTTTGTACAGGTCCGTATACGGAACCACTCATTCCAATGGGGGCTTGAAAAAAAAAAAATTAAAATACTCCGCATGCCCGTTTCACAAAAAAATAAAAAACATACCCTATATTCTTGTCCATATTGTGGACAAGGACAGGCATTGTTACAACGAATCAGGAAAGAAAAAATAAAAAATAAAAGCTTGAAAAAAACTGGTGCAAATCTCCACAAGAGGATAGATTCTACACCCTAGATTTAAAGGGACGCTCCAGGAAAAACTGATACCACCTTATGTTTAGTGACGGCACTGAGGGGGTGGAGCATGACTCAAATTCAGATAAAAATTCATGCCCTGCCCCATTACACCTTGCACTAGACACGGGGGGGGTCATTTACAAAGACTGGCATTGGCAGAGAAAACTCAGGATTCATCAAATTAGGTGCACCTCTGGTAGTCAGTGCACCTGGAGCAATAACTACTCCAGCCCCTTGCCGGAGTAGTTCTCACTCCTTAATAGTGTGTCAGGCCCGACGACTCTGCCCCTAGCACGCTCCGTCACTCCCCAGTGGTAAGCATGGCATAAAACGCATGTGCAACAAATAGTCTCAAGGGAATTTATAAAGTCACACAACAAGGCCTAAAAAGCCGCATCGCTCTTCGTAAATGTCCCCCACAGTTTTCCTTGGAGCGTTCCTTAACCTACACGTAAAGTGTAATGCAGCACAGATACTAGTAACAATGTAGAACTTGCTCTACATTAAAGCGGGAAGCAGAACGTGGGCGACCCTCCAACACCCTGCGGCCGCTCATTCCGCTTTTAACGTTATTAGTCCATCAGATTAAGAACACAATGTTTTCGGAAACCATGATATGGTTCGCTTCCTCCATGAGCTCCAGCGCCGCCTTCACCTCCCCCTCCGAGAAGGGATTCTCGTTCTTGTTAATGGAGGTCATGAGGACCGGCATGGCGATGGACTGGGCGTGCGCCGTTTTGAAGGCGTCGAGGAGGGCGGCCTTGAAATCCTTCAGCCTGGACGAGTAAATTGGGTGGAATATTAGTGATCACAGAAGCAGCAAAAGAAAATTTCTAGTCTTAGCTTTAATCTGGTTAGGTGACCGAGACCTCTACACAGGATTCAAGCAGGATTTGAACCTCTACATGAGAATGAGTGTCTAAATAGGTTGAAAACAAGCAGAAACTGAAAATGGTGATGAAAAACCAACACTGAGACGGGGGGAACTGAAGAGGGATGGGAATACAGCGTGGTGGAAGACTCACCTCTCCCCTGACAGTCCGGTCGTCTCAGATTCAGCTTTCTGGTCTGGTTGTGGCTTTGGTGACTGAACTGTAATTTGGAGATAAAGTGAGAAGTGAGGCTGGATATTTTATATCACATGGAAAAAAACATGGAAAATCCTAAACTATCAGTTTCTATGCCCCTTTTAAATGAAAGACTGTTCTAAATACTGCATATACGGTACCACATATAAAGCCCATATAAAAATTATAATCTCTCAGCCTTATCTTATTTCCACCAAGAGCAGCAATCCCAGTTCTGCCTAGAACATAGAAGGCACAGGCACTACGGTGGACGCCCCAGCAGCTTAAGATTCTATACAGCACAGGGCAGAGCATCATGGGAGATATTAGTGTCAAACTTTCCCACAATAAACTTATAGGGGTGTTCAGGTTGGTTAAAGTCATGCCTTATGCACAGGATAGGGGATATTAGATCAGTAGGGGGCCTTGTACCCCTATAGCTCCGATAGCATACACATGGCCACTCTATTCATTTCTAAGGGAATTTTTGTGATAGTTGAGCTCTGTACTCTGCCATCTCCAGAACGCCCATACAAATGAATGGAGTGGCTGCACCGGTCATTTCAGGGGGAGCACTGGCTCGGCTATTTCCATCGGCTACATGGAAATGAATGGGAGCGGTGGCCGCGCAAGTGTGGTGTGCTCCCATTCATTTCTATGGGAGCAGTGGGGGAGCTGCGCCTGGTGGTGGCCGGACCCCGGGAAACCTAGGGTCCTCCAGGCCCAGAGCTCCCCCCTCCGATCTCGATATAGGTGCGGGTTCCAGCGGTGGGACCTGCACCTATAAGACAATGGGGGCATATCCTAGCGATATGCGCCCATTGTCTAAGATTAGACAACCCCTTTAAGCTGGAAAAGTTCTACAAACACTGAACCGCCATGACAGACTGCAGAGTACAACTTTAATTGCAACTCCTCTACAAGTCTATTCACTGACAGCAAACAGGCTTAAACCACCACATTTAAAGATGGGTGAAAATGCAGAGACTTACCATCAGGAGTCTCTTCTGTATCGCTGAAGTCATAGGGGTCATGTGACTCGCCTTCCGTCGCATCAGCAGTTTTCCTAAAGATAGAACGTTCTTTAGTAACCACATTAATCTGCCTCAAGTTTTATTAATGAAATCCAACATGGAGGAAGAAGAACCAGCATTTATGTGAATGCAAGATATCTAAATACTAGAAACACAAGATGGCAGACAACACAGCCTCCACCCCTCAACATGCAGGCTCAGCCGTAACATGATGCAGCCGCCACCATCCTCCACCCAGAACATGGCAGTGACTCCTCCTACCTCTTCTTCCTGGTTTTCCTGTCTGTGGACGCTGCCTGCTGTTCCTCTTCTTCCTCTGCATCAGAGTCCTCATCCCTCTTCCTTCGTTTCTTCTCTTTCTCCAGCACCTTGAAAGCCAAGAGAAGGCAAAGTTTATTTCCTGGTGTTCAAGACAATTTCTACATAGAAAAACTGCACTTCCAAAGTCTGAAAATTATAAAATTTACCCAAAAAGTCACTATAGCTAAATCTGTGTAATGTGACAAAGCTGAAGCAACAGTGACACACGGTGGCTGTATGTGAGTACTGCGCATTAGATGTGGAGAAGCAACAGTGACACGGTGGCTGTATGTGAGTACTGCGCATTAAATGTGGAGAAGCAACAGTGACACACGGTGGCTGTATGTGAGTACTGCGCATTAAACGTGGAGAAGCAACAGTGACACACGGTGGCTGTATGTGAGTACTGCGCATTAAACGTGGAGAAGCTAAAGTGACACGGTGGCTGTATGTGGATACTGCGCATTAGATGTGGAGAAGCTAGAGTGACATACGGCGGCTGTATGTGGGTACTGCGCATTAGATGTGGAGACGCTAGAGTGACACGGTGGTTGTATGCGAGTACTGCGCATTAGACGTGGACAAGCAACAGTGACATACGGTGGCTGTACAGTCATGGCCAAAAGTTTTGAGAATGACACAAATCTTCTATTTTCACATGATCTGATGCCCTCTGGTTTTTATGTGTGTTTGTCAGATGTTTTTATCACATATAGAAATATAATTGCAATCATATTATGAGTAACAAAAGCTTATATTGACAGTTAGAATGAGTTAATGCAGCAAGTCAATATTTGCAGTGTTGACCCTTCTTCTTCAGGACCTCTGCAATTCTCCCTGGCATGCTCTCAATCAACTTCTGGACCAAATCCTGACTGATAGCAGTCCATTCTTGCACAATCAATGCTTGCATTTTGTCAGAATTTGTAGGTTTTTGTTTGTCCACCCGTCTCTTGATGATTGACCACAAGTTCTCAATGGGATTAAGATCTGGGGAGTTTCCAGGCCATGGACCCAAAATCTCTATGTTTTGTTCCCTGAGCCATTTAGTTATCACCTTTGCTTTATGGCAAGGTGCTCCATCATGCTGGAAAAGGCATTGTTGATCGCCAAACTGCTCTTGGACGGTTGGGAGAAGTTGCTCTCGGAGGACATTCTGGTACCATTCTTTATTCATGGCTGTGTTTTAGGCAAGACTGTGAGAGAGCCAATTCCCTTGGCTGAGAAGCAACCCCACACATGAATGGTTTCAGGATGCTTTACAGTTGGCATGAGACAAGACTGGTGGTAGCGCTCACCTCGTCTTCTCCGAATAAGCTGTTTTCCAGATGTCCCAAACAATCGAAAAGGGGATTCATCAGAGAAAATGACTTTACCCCAGTCCTCAGCAGTCACTCCCTGTACCTTTTGCAGAATATCAGTCTGTCCCTGATGTTTTTTCTGGAGAGAAGTGGCTTCTTTGCTGCCCTCCTTGAGACCAGGCCTTGCTCCAAGAGTCTCCGCCTCACAGTGCGTGCAGATGCACTCACACCTGCCTGCTGCCATTCCTGAGCAAGCGCTGCACTGCTGGTAGCCCGATCCCGCAGCTGAAACACTTTTAAGAGACGGTGCTGGCCCTTCTTGGGCGCCCTGGAGCCTTTTTGGCAACAATGGAACCTCTCTCCTTGAAGTTCTTGATGATGCGATAGATTGTTGACTGAGGTGCAATCTTTCTAGCTGCGATACTCTTCCCTGTTAGGCCATTTTTGTACAGTGCAATGATGACTGCACGTGTTTCTTTAGAGATAACCATGGTTAACAGAAGAGAAACAATGATGCCAAGCACCAGCCTCCATTTAAAGTGTCCAGTGGTGTCATTGTTACTTAATCATGACAGATTGATCTCCAGCCCTGTCCTCATCAACACCCACACCTGTCTTTATGGAGCAATCACTGAAACGATGTTAGCTGGTCCTTTTAAGGCAGGGCTGCAATGATGTTGAAATGTGTTTTGGGGGATAAAGTTCATTTTCTAGCCAAATATTGACTTTGCAAGTAATTGCTGTTAAGCTGATCACTCTTTATAACATTCTGGAGTATATGCAAATTGCCATTATAAAAACTGAAGCAGTAGACTTTGTAAAAATTAATATTTGTATCATTCTCAAAACTTTTGGCCATGACTGTATGTGGGTACTGTGCATTAGACGTGGAGAAGCAACAGTGACACACGGTGGTTGTATGTGGGTACTGCATATTTGAGGCATCTGCTAGTAAATGGCAGAGGCACGCGCAAAGTACAAAATAAAGTGTTAATTCCCAAAAAAAAGAGGTCCATTTTCATCTCTCAGCTTATTTATAGCACAGATACGCTACGCACCGTACTGCCCCCGATGTTTGCCTTGTACAAGTTCATACCACCCTAAGGAGGGCACAACCCCCATCAGACTACTGCTTGCAAAGGCTGGGATTGTCATTTAAGCAATTCTCTAAAGGTATATTCACACTACAGTGAAAAATTCCAGTGTACAGCCATTATCAGATCCATTGTATTATGGGTTTTTTGTTAATGGGCTGAGAATTACGACCGTCAAAAAGAAAAAATAGGCTATGTCCTATTTCATCCATTTTCTTAGACTGAGAGCCGCCCGTACTCAAAAGGGGCTCATTTAAAAAATTAAAAAAATTTAAAAAAAGCTAAAAACTAAAAATTACCCATTTTGCCTTTTTCCCCACCATTGTGTGACTGTAGCCCGATATACTAGAATGGTTCACCACAAAGCCGCCTCACCTTCTTGAAGTAAGCATACTGGACAAGTTCCACTGCCGCCTCCGCGTCCTGCAGCTGCACAGTTTTGCTCATTCGCACTTTAGCGTGAGCGGTGGACAGACGGATCAGGGTCTCCAAGGTACGAGCAGTGACCGGGGACGTCTGAAAACAGTGGGGGGGGGGGGGGGGGGAATAGGATTAGCATTATACATCTGGACAGGACACAAACAAAAAGTTCTCATTCACCAACAGCAAGCAGAGATAGAGAAATTATAAGAGTATATGGAAGAACTTTTCATTAATACATTTAACCATTTTGTATGTTTGCATTCACCACTAGGGGGAGCTCACGTCATACACATTTATAAGTGGACTCTAAAGCTCCCCCTAGTGGTGGCTCAGAAGAATATTTTAGCTCCTATGATGCCAAACACACAAGTGGCGATCCAGGGGACATGTGGGGGCAGCACTTACTGCTCCAGAACTCACCCGGGCCACGTCGGTGCTCATCTGGTCCTGGTTCCTCAGGCGAGAATACTCCTCTGCGATGTAATTCGCAGCTTCGGAGGTGAGCACTGGCTTGAATATCTTCGCCACGTGGATGTACTTGCGCATGAACTCCATGCTAACAATCTTATCCCTGTGCGATATAAACATGAATACGGACTCCATGCAATCACTAGGGGGCAGTGTCGTCCTGCACCGCCACACGACTTACCGCTTTCTCTTCACGCCATGCAGGAGGCTGTCGTGCTTCTCGTAAACCTGCAGTTCCTGCTGCTCCTCGTGGCTGACGTTGGGGTCATTGGTGGCGAGGATGTCCACAGAACTGCCCAGGGGCATGGCTAGAAAATTGCAAAAATTGTTTCAATTTCTTACAGATGAAGATCTCCGCTTGATGTCAGTGACTGGAACATTCTGCCAAGTCAACAGCTGTAGTAGTTATAGTGCCAAAGACAAAGGACTAAAGGGGTCTTCCGGCTCCAAGTAAACATACTGCGGTGTTACAGAACTAGTCAATGTTCTAGTTTACTGTTTTATTTCCACTGCTTGCTTTCAGTGACTGGAAAACCTAGTATTTGTAGTCACTGAACGGTTGATACAGGTTTCCTTCTCACTCAATGCGGTTCTCCAGACTGATTCGATTCCTCTTATTTTCAGTATCTATGCTTGCAGTCAGCAACTGCAACGCGTCAGATTCAGAGGTTAAACTAGCCATGTCCCGACCATAGCAGAACAAGTCTTTAGCAACTGGTTATCGATGCTTCCAGCAAGCAGAGTTCTTAACCCTTTCACTCCCGGAGGTTTTTTCGGTTATGCATTTTCATTTTGCGCTCCCTGCCTTCAAACAGCCATAACGCTCTTATTTTTCTGTCCACATAGCTGTATGAGGGCTTGTTTTTTGCGGGACAAGTTGTACTTTCCAACGCCACCATTTAATATTGCATGAGGTGTAGTGGGAAGCGGGAAAAAAATTCCAAATCAGGTGAAATTGCAAAAAAACCGCTATTCCGCTACAGTTCTACGGGTTTCTTATTTACAGCGTTCAATGTGCATTAAAACTGACCGGTTACTTTCATTCTACTGGTCAGTACGAATCCGGCAATACCTAATATGTATAGTTTTTCCTGCGTTTTGATAGTGATAAAATAATTAGAAAGTTACCCTTTTTTTTCCTTGTCATATCTTGACCCCTATAACTTTTTGGTATTTATGTGTACAGAGCTGTATGGGGGCTCATTTTTTGCGGGACGATCTGAAGTTTTTATTGATACCATTCTGGGGTGTGTATGACTTTTTGATCACTATTTAATTTTTTTTTTTTAGAAAAAAAAAGCGACAAAAACGGCAAATTGCCATTTGGATGCTTTTTTCCGCCACACAATTCACCGTATTGGAGTTTTTTTTATATTTTAAAAGTACGGGCGTTTTCGGTCACGGTGATACCCATGATGTCTATATTTATTGTTATTTAGGTATTTATTTTTTACTTATACGGAAAGGGGGGGTGATTTGAACTTTTATATCTTTTATTTTTTATATATTTTTAACATTTTTAAAAAAAATTTCTTTGACTATTTGAAAGGTCAAATATGAGCTGATATATTGTGGCTTTTATTTTTCTTTATGAGCAATCAGGGATTTTCTAGACTCCATGAATTGCTCATTTCTTATCCTGGCCTGCCATCTAGTGGCCAGAATAAGAATTGCACTTTGAAAACTGTAATCCTCACCAGTGAGGATTACAGTTTTCATATGGTGTACAGACACCCCGATTGGCCACACGGGGCGTCTGTACACCACCCGGAAGCGAACGCTTCTGGGTTCAGACGCAACTAGATGCCGTGATCACGGCATCTAAACGCCCAGCAAGACGCCGCCGATCTAGTAAGTAGCGGCAAGTCTCTGCTGTTAGAAACGCCATGTGCCATGTACGGCACTGGGAGTGTAAGGGTTAAACATAAGGGAATGAAACAGTAAGTTGGAGTTCTGTAACACGGCAGTGTATTTACGCGGAAACCGAGGACAACGGATCCATTTTCTGCCATCTTTTGCTCTTCGGCCGCTACTCTCTGCATCTCAGAACGTTCCAGTCACTGAAAGCAGGCATAGATACTGAAAACGTGAACTGAACAAAATAGAAAATTGCATCATGGGAAGACACAAGCAGGAAGAATTCAGCGGCTAGATGTCAATGTTTATAGTCACTGAAAGCAAGCAGAGCTAATTTTATTACCTTAACTATGAAAAAACTGCAAATCAACGCACTATATAAACTGCGTTTATATAATACCGGAAGACCCCTTTAGTCAGACTCATGCACTGTGGAGGTACTACAACTCCCAACATTTAAAGTGTGAGTACAGACAGAAAGTCATCACCGCTCGGTGCTTGGACTACATACACCACAGCGGAGCACACTACAGACCACGAAGCTTCAGCAGCCTAACAGGAAACCACAACATGGTTGAATGCAGCTTTGGAAGTGACTGGAGTAGAAGCCAACGCCTTAGCGTTGCGTTAAGCATCCTCACCATCTCCATCTTGCTCCCCGGCTGCTCTGTAGCGGTGCATGCGCAGCACGTGATCAGAGATCTCCCTGTCCTGCTCTGGGTCCATCTGATCCAGCATGATAAACAGGAGATCGAAACGGGAAAGCAGCGAGTCCTGAAGGCCGATGTTGTCCATGGGGGTTTTGTACTGATCGTACTGTAAGAAAAAGGGAAAAAAAAAAAATCCTGAATGAGTGTGAACATAAACGAACCTACAAAACACTTGTGGGAAAGCTGGGCGACGACCAACACACACAGCTTTTCTAGAATCCAGACAAACAATGTAGCGCCCGAGGAAAGGTGGGTGATAAATGGTTTTTAGTGGTGCACAGACTGTCATGTACTCTCTGCAGCCTCTGCAGCTCTGATAACCTGTGATCAGGGACTCACCCTTCCATAGACAGGGTTGGCTGCGGCCAGCACACTGCAGCGTGCATTTAACCGGGCGTGGATGCCAGCTTTGGCAATAGTGACCCGACCCTGCTCCATGACCTCATGGATGGCCGTACGATCCATGTCAGACATCTTGTCGAACTCGTCGATGCAGACCACGCCCCTATCAGCCAGCACCATGGCACCGGCCTCCAATCTTCTCTCCCCTGGTTGTAGAAAACACAATCCATCAATTAAAGTGGGGTACATTCTAGATTATGGACTAACATGACCTGAACTACACTTCGTACTTACCCGTCTCCTGATCGGTAGTGACTGCTGCGGTTAAACCCACACCTGACGACCCTCTGCCAGTGGTGGGGATGGCACGGGGGGCAGTGCACAGCACATACCGCAGGAGCTGCGACTTTGCTACAGAAGGATCACCTAAACAAGGATAAAACAAAAATTTAATGACCTTGAAGACCAGGGTGTGAGAGTCATAATAAAAATGGGGTCTGCACCTGGGAATTACAATAGAGAGTGTGGGGGGGGGGGGGGTCTGGGGGGTGGCCAGTGCCCAGGCATCCACATGACAAGCAAGACAATGCTGTGGAGTCCAAGGGGCCAACTCCTTTGGGGATAGCAAATAATTTTTGAAGGGTTGTCACCTGGAAACCCATCATGGTGCAAGCCTCAAGCCACCATCAGATTGGTGGGGGGGGGGTCCGACTGTAATGACTCCTGATGCTCAGGTGTCTGAAAGGAGGGGGCTCTGCTCATTTGCCCTTATCCATCAACGAGCACGCTGCCTAATAAGTGACAGGACATCACACCATCAACCCAAGCAAGGGAACTAAACGGAGCTGCGATAAGTTTCAACAGGTTCACTATTATGTGCTTAAAAAAAAAATAAATAAAAAAGGAGCAGCCTACTCCGCCGCAGCCTACTCCGCCGCAGCCTACTCCGCCGCAGCCTACTCCGCCGCAGCCTACTCCGCCGCAGCCTACTCCGCCGCAGCCTACTCCGCCGCAGCCTACTCCGCCGCAGCCTACTCCGCCGCAGCCTACTCCGCCGCAGCCTACTCCGCCGCAGCCTACTCCGCCGCAGCCTACTCCGCCGCAGCCTACTCCGCCGCAGCCTACTCCGCCGCAGCCTACTCCGCCGCAGCCTACTCCGCCGCAGCCTACTCCGCCGCAGCCTACTCCGCCGCAGCCTACTCCGCCGCAGCCTACTCCGCCGCAGCCTACCGCAGCCTACTCCGCCGCAGCCTACTCCGCCGCAGCCTACTCCGCCGCAGCCTACTCCGCCGCAGCCTACTCCGCCGCAGCCTACTCCGCCGCAGCCTACTCCGCCGCAGCCTACTCCGCCGCAGCCTACTCCGCCGCAGCCTACTCCGCCGCAGCCTACTCCGCCGCAGCCTACTCCGCCGGTTGGTTTTCCACCAAAAACAACAAAGCTATTGAACTAATTCACGCGCTACTTCCGAAAAACTTACTTCGGCTCATTGGAGTCTAATACTGTATGGAGTCAAATTTCTGTACAGTTTTCCAAAGCTTTGAAGGAAGCGACTTCGGATGAAGCTTCGTTCAACACTAGTCATGACTTTTACATAGTTATGTCCGTGGAGCCGTGTGAAGGATTATTTTTATTTTTTAGTGGGATGATCTGTGTTTTTTTTCCCCAATATTAAAACACAAGAAAAAAAAACTATAAACTTGGTTTCGCTGTAGAGAATGACGTCTTAAGGTCAGTTTTACTGCATCGGGAACATCGTAGAAATAAAACCCATTAAACTTTGGAGGAACTGCATTTTTTTTTTCAATCTGACCCCATTTATAATTTTTAGAAAATACAACTCGGGCAAGGCAGAGGGGAAAAAAAAACTGTAAGGCCTCCTGAACACGGAGACGGCCACAGCACAGGGTTTCAGAGCTGCTGTCCGTTTTTTCGGATCACCGTACCTATCAGCAGCACATTTATGTCTCCTCGGATCCTGGTTCCGTTCTCCAGAACCTTCTCCACCCCTCCCAGCAGCATGCACAGGATGGCCTTCTTAATGTACTGGTGGCCATGAATACTGGGGGCCAGCGAGCGGGACAGCTGGTCAAACACATCCTGTAGAGAAACAGAAGATGGCAGGTGAAGGACCACTACTACTCCCATCATCACAGGAACACAGCATGGCAGAGTCTTACCTTGGAGTGGGTCCTGCTGAACTTCTTAATTTTGTTCAGGTCGTCGGCGGAGAAGACGGGGGCCACCTCCTTGCTCATTTGCACCACGTTGCAGGCGATCATTACAGTCCTACAACAGAGACAGTTTAGAGGAACCTTCCAAGGAGCGCTGGACGTCAGCCATATTGGAGGAGGCGCGAATCGTTACCTGAAGGAGCCCGACGTGTAGCCGTTCTTCTTGGACGGCAAGCAGCGGTAGGTCCCGATAATCTGCGCGCGGTCCCCGGGCTTCACCTTGTCCACCAGGTCATCGTCCAGGATGATGTCCACAGAGCGCGGCAGCTGACCGGCAGGAGCCTTCTCCGGCATCTCCTGAACGCTGATGGTCTGGTGGTCCTTGTACAGGGACAGGCCGTACTCTGTCTCCAGAGGGTTGTTCTCCTCATCCTGAGTGCGCACAACAAGTAAATACATAAAAACTCAACAAAAGGAATTAATATGCTGTATGAACATAATAGCCGCCATTATTAACCCTCTGTCTACCAGTAATGTGGTAAGAAGCAGCCACAGCAACCAACATGGCACCGTCTGCAAGGCAGAAGTTTTATCTTGTGTGCTGACATCTAGTGGCCACGTCAAGAACTGCAGAACTACATCTACATACTTCTCGATAGCCCCAAGTTCTGTTTGCAGTCAGTGAATGGACACAATCATTTATCATCGGCTGCAGGATTTCATTTTATTTTATTTTTTTTAATCCGAACTTCACAAAATGTTTGCGATGTCTGTAATCACATCCGCAAACCTTAAAGAGCAGCAATCATGAGTCGTACCTTAGTGGGATAGATGGCGCTGGACGGGAACGCATCCAGACTGGTCATGTCCGTGTACTTCCGCTCTATCGTCTTCTTTGTTGCTGGACAGTAATGGACGCTGCGCACTACCTTAGGGCGAACCAGGGAACCTGAATAAAGCGGTACAGGAGGCGGTATTATAGAAGTTATATTCTTGTACATAGGAGCAGTATTATAGTAGTTATGTTCTTGCACATAGGAGCAGTATTATAATAGTTATATTCTTGTACATAGGAGCAGTATTATAGTAGTTATATTCTTGTACATAGGAGCAGTATTATAGTAGTTATATTCTTATACATAGGAGGCAGTATTATAGTAGTTATATTCTTGTACATAGGAGCAGTATTATAGTAGTTATATTCTTGTACATAGGAGGCAGTATTATAGTAGTTCTATTCTTGTACATAGGAGCAGTATTATAGTAGTTCTATTCTTGTACATAGGAGCAGTATTATAGCAGTTATATTCTTGTACATAGGAGCAGTATTATAGTAGTTATATTCTTGTACATAGGAGCAGTATTATAGTAGTTATATTCTTGTACATAGGAGGCTGTATTATAGAAGTTATATTCTTGTACATAGGAGCAGTATTATAGTAGTTATATTCTTGTACATAGGAGCAGTATTATAGTAGTTCTATTCTTGTACATAGGAGCAGTATTATAGCAGTTATATTCTTGTACATAGGAGCAGTATTATAGTAGTTATATTCTTGTACATAGGAGCAGTATTATAGTAGTTATATTCTTGTACATAGGAGGCGGTATTATAGAAGTTATATTCTTGCACATAGGAGCAGTATTATAATAGTTATATTCTTGTACAGTGGAGGCAGTATTATAGTAGTTATATTCTTGTACATAGGAGGCAGTATTATAGTAGTTATATTCTTGTACATAGGAGCAGTATTATAGTAGTTATATTCTTGTACATAGGAGCAGTATTATAGTAGTTATATTCTTGTACATAGGAGCAGTATTATAGTAGTTATATTCTTGTACATAGGAGCAGTATTATAGTAGTTATATTCTTGTATATAGGAGCGGTATTATAGAAGTTATATTCTTGTACATAGGAGCAGTATTATAGTAGTTATATTCTTGTACATAGGAGGCAGTATTATAGTAGTTATATTCTTGTACATAGGAGGCAGTATTATAGTAGTTATATTCTTGTACATAGGAGCAGTATTATAGTAGTTATATTCTTGTACATAGGAGCAGTATTATAGTAGTTATATTCTTGTACATAGGAGCAGTATTATAGTAGTTATATTCTTGTACATAGGAGCAGTATTATAGTAGTTATATTCTTGTACATAGGAGCAGTATTATAGTAGTTATATTCTTGTACATAGGAGCAGTATTATAGTAGTTATATTCTTGTACATAGGAGCAGTATTATAGTAGTTATATTCTTGTACATAGGAGCAGTATTATAGTAGTTATATTCTTGTACATAGGAGCAGTATTATAGTAATTATATTCTTGTACATAGGAGCAGTATTATAGTAGTTATATTCTTGTACATAGGAGCAGTATTATAGTAGTTATATTCTTGTACATAGGAGCAGTATTATAGTAGTTATATTCTTGTACATAGGAGGCAGTATTATAGTAGTTATATTCTGGTACATAGGAGTAGTATTATAGCAGTTATATTCTTGTACATAGGAGGCAGTATTATAGTAGTTATATTCTTGTACATAGGAGTAGTATTATAGCAGTTATATTCTTGTACATAGGAGGCAGTATTATAGTAGTTATATTCTTGTACATAGGAGGCAGTATTATAGTAGTTATATTCTTGTACATAGGAGGCAGTATTATAGTAGTTATATTCTTGTACATAGGAGGCAGTATTATAGTAGTTATATTCTTGTACATAGGAGTAGTATTATAGCAGTTATATTCTTGTACATAGGAGGCAGTATTATAGTAGTTATATTCTTGTACATAGGAGGCAGTATTATAGTAGTTATATTCTTGTACATAGGAGGCAGTATTATAGTAGTTATATTCTTGTACATAGGAGGCAGTATTATAGTAGTTATATTCTTGTACATAGGAGCAGTATTATAGTAGTTATATTCTTGTACATAGGTGCAGTATTATAGTAGTTATATTCTTGTACATAGGAGCAGTATTATAGTAGTTATATTCTTGTACATAGGATCAGTATTATAGTAGTTATATTCTTGTACATAGGAGCAGTATTATAGTAGTTATATTCTTGTACATAGGAGCAGTATTATAGTAGTTATATTCTTGTACATAGGAGCAGTATTATAGTAGTTATATTCTTGTACATAGGAGCAGTATTATAGTAGTTATATTCTTGTACATAGGGGCAGTATTATAGTAGTTTTATACTTGTACATAGGAGGCAGTATTATATTGGTTATATACTTGTACACATGTGACAGTACATTATTAATATTGAGCTCAGATACCTATACTTACACTTAGTCACAATCCCCTCCACACACACCATAGAGCCCAGGAACCGTGACGTCAGTGTCCGGGGTGTGACATGTTTCGCGCCAAAGCTTCCTTCCAGACCAATATGGAACTCCTCGTACTGTTTGGCGTAAGTGGCATCGATGGAGGCAACAAAATCCTTCAGAGCTCGTTTGAAGGCGATGAGCCCCTCGAAGGCGTTGTTCATGAGCCTGGGTAGATACAAGACATGAGGTGAATGTGATGGGCGGGGCTCGAGGTGACGGATTTCCTCGGGCTCAGTACTCACTGGTGCGCCCTCTTCTCGTTCTTCCTGCGGAGGTCATTGATATTGACGATCAGACGGTACTGGTTGTCACTGATCATGTCCCGCACTTTGCTCTGGTAAATGCCCTGATCCTCCTGCAGAAGGGGGAGAAAAGGGTGGTCATAATGGCCGACGGTCACCACGAGAAATTAACTCTTTCTGGATCATTTGTGTTATCTAGGATAAGACCCACTGAGGTGAATACTGACCACAGACATCGACCCAGTGGACTCTAGCCCTCCACCTGACGTGGAACTACTACTCCCAGCATGCCCAGAAAGCTAACAAGCACCCATCAGACTCATAACACTATTTTATTCTAAACCTTCAGTATCTCTGCTTTGTCAGTGAATAGAACCCTTGTACACACCACTACTGACGTTTTGTCACTATTGCATCTGTTCTAGACAGACATGTCAACATCACAATTTGCTCTCCTGATCTGATCGTTTGCTACACTGTGTCAGCGCAGTTTAAAGGGGTTTTTCAACAGCTTTTTTAAAAAAAATTGTCACCGAACAGGGGGCTCCACTTGAACACCGCCATTACGGTCCTTGCTCCAGCCAATCACATGCCTCAGCAGTTAATGATGGCCAAGAAGTGATCACAGGGACAGGATGTTTAAAAGGCAGGGGGTTATTTTCTACACCCCAAGCTGTTCACTCCATGAGATTGTCTAGACTAGGGGCAAATGAAACAAACCCTCAGCTGCGAGATCTCAATTTTTTTTAGCCACTGCATAGCAACTAAGAATAATTCCAGTGTCGGCAAGCAGAGTTCCTGAAAAACTGAGGAATGAATACAGTTCACAACTGATTTTGTAAGCCTGCATATTACTTGCACCCACGTTCTGAGCACGATGGGAGTCGTAGTCAGTCCCGTCTCTATAGGTGTTACATACTATAACCTAACAAGAAGCAGGACTCAGATGAGATCGGTGTAAATCTTGGCCGATTCAATACAACCTAACAGCCCCCTCACCCACCTCATCGTCCAAGAAGTCGAGGTATTCACGCTGAGCCTCCCGCAACTCCTGGTCATCGACCTCCACAGTCCCGGGAGCCGCCATTTCTCTCGGTTTTTATTCCGTGCAGGCACTACAAACAAACAAGCAGAGGAGGTGTAGAAGGAGTCCGTCGGGTCTGACGTTATGGCCGCTGACCGACTGGCGCGAAAATCCAGCGAGGCTCTAGTTTTCCCGCGAAACGCTCGCCAGTCCCTCACTTGTGATAGGATAAACAAACTGGCGCGAACTGCCCGAAAGCCAATCACGAAGCGAATTGGGCGGAAGGAGGCGGAGCCATGAGAGGCATTCAGAGACTAGAAATGACGGAAATGACGTATAAAGAAGCGGCGGATGTCTCATCTGGAAAACGGTGGCGCCATGTTTGATGTGGGAACAAAGGGTATATTTGTTTTTTTTGTGTATAGAAACTTATTCAGGAAAATGAGGAGTAACAGAACCCTTTTATTACGCATTAACAGTTTTTAATGTGAAACATGGGAAAAAGGTTTGTTTTTAATATTGTAAACACAATGGCTCAGGCTGGATGATAAATGTGGCATTGGGCTAGCATATTTGCCAACAGTCCTGAATTTGCAGGGTCTGCCCCTAATTTCAGACGTAGTCCCTGCAACTTTTGGGCATACCTCCCAGCTTTTGAAAATCGCAAAAAGGGACAATATGTGCTGGGCACTTTGTGCACAATGGCAATCTTTTCAGTACTATGCCTTCCTCTAACTCTGCCCAAAACATAACTATACACATCCAGTCCCGTTAAAGGGTTTCTGTCACCAATATTTAGCCTATTAAACAGGATGACATTTCCGTGCGTCCTTCATTCGGCGCAGGCGCAGTGAGTGTAGCAGGCTCCCGGCTTCCTCACTGCGCCTGCGCTGCCTTCTCTTCCTAGTGGACTGTGCCGTAGTCGGCACAGGCGCAGGGATGAAGCCGGGAGCCTGCTACACTCACTGCGAAGGCGCATGATTTGCATCAGACAGGGCCGCAGCAGATGGAGCGCGCTGCCTGGCCCTGTCAATCAAGAAGAAGTAGGCGTTTTACAAGGTGATGTAACGGAGCCTCTAGGTGCAGGGGTACTGCCTCCCCTGCTCCTAGGAGGCTAATTAACATATTATAAAAGTATTAAAAACCCAAAAACGGCCCTATTAGGAATAAAGTCACTTATATATTTAGCCTCAGGTGACATTTGCCCATTGGAAATGTCATCCTGTTTAATAGGCTAAATATTGGTGACAGAAACCCTTTAGTATCTCCATACATAGTAATTATTCCCCCTTTGTGCCAGCACATAGTAATTCCCACATTGTGCCCTCTTTACAGTAGTAATGCCTAGGTATGTGCCCCCTTCACAGTAGTAATGACCACATTGTGCCCCCTTCACAGTAGTTATAACCAGATATGTGCCCCCTTCACAGTAGTTATGCTCACATTGTGCCCTCTTCACATTAGTTATGCCCACATTATGCCCATTTCACAGTGGTTATGCCCAGATGTGCCCCCGCCACAGTAGTTATGCCCAGATATGTGCCCCCTTCACAGAAGTTATGCACAGATATGTGCTTCCTTCACAGTAGTTATGCACAGATATGTGCTTCCTTCACAGTAGTTATGCACAGATATGTGCTTCCTTCACAGTAGTTATGCACAGATATGTGTCCCATTCACAGTAAGTAAAAAAATAAAAAACAGTAAGTACTCATCTAGTTCCTCTGATAATCTGGGCTCCCCAGTAGCAGGAGGGAGGATACACGTGGCGCTTTATGTGGAGGAGGAGCAGAGCATGATTCCTAGCCTGCCCCGCACCTCATTCACAAACTAGCAGCGCAATGTGTGACGACTCCGTGCTGCTGTTGGGGAGCACCGGCCGCTGAATAGTGAAGCGGGGAGCAGACGCCTCCCTGCTTCACCATTATAATCAGCTGCCTTCATCCTGTGGATTCAGAAACAGTTGAGTGTGGGACATACCTAAGCCGTTCCTGGACCGCGGGAAAGCCACTGAAATCGGGGACTGTCCTACCGGATCTGGGATGGTTGGGAGGTATGCTTTTGGACTGTCCCACTCGGATTGGAGTTGTTCCTTGGGATGGGCCTATTTGTCCCAGATTTACGAACTGCCAAGTTGGTAAGTATAATACAGGCTAGACACTTATCTCTGATTTTGTATGAACTATTGGTTGGTTTAGTTTGAGAAAGAATTGTCATATCTTAGGCCACACCTCCTTCATGTGATGCTCCTCCCATTTCCTGCTACGCCCCACCCCCCTTTTAAACAAGTCAAAAAAAAATGTTCTGTCAGTGGGAAAGGGGTGGTTAGGGGTAACAATGCTGCTGTCAGTGTCGGAGGTATGGTTAGTGGTAACAATGCAGCTATCCATGGGGTAGGGGAGGTTGAGGATAACAGTGCTGCACTGTAACATTTATTTTGCACTGCAAGGAGGTATTGTGTGCAGCAACCATTTGATTAGGTGTTGTTCACCATTGTGGTGGCATACCTAGCAAAATAATTTGTAGATATCAGAGTAGAGAACCCCCGACCCCCCGACCCCCAGACAGACACACCGACTACAATGGGATCCGTTCAGTTTCCATTTGCGATCTGTCTTTTTATCAGACAAAAAACTCCTGCATACAAGGCTTTTTTGTCTGGACTTTCAACAGAATCTGCAACAGAGGCTCCAAATGCAGCCTCCAACACAGATGTGAGCAAGTGCAGGCCTGCGTATTATGTATTTTAATTACCGCAGATTTCGTACTCCTCCTCGGATAAAAATACTCCTCAAAAATGGTCAGAGGAGTATTTTTACTCTTCTGAAAAAAACGTAGCGCGACCTCTGGTGCCATGCATGCTGCTTTTGTGTGTAGGGGGATGTAGCTCAGTGGTAGAGCGCATGCTTCGCATGTATGAGGCCCCGGGTTCAATCCCCGGCATCTCCAATTTTTGTATTATATATTCATTCTGTGGCAGTATTATTGTATGTCCACCATGAAGAGGCTCTACCACCAATGTGGAATGAGAGAATCATGTGGCCTAGGAGCAGTTCAGCCCCATTGAAGTGAAAGGGGCTGAGCTGTGATACCAAGCATGGCCTCTATACGATGTGCTTGGTGAGCTGAGAGAAGGCTGTGGCACTACTGCGAGCGCCGTATGTTGGACCCCTATCGATCACATACCGTATATGACATTGTAGAGAAGACTGGCCAGTAATGATGTGAGTAAAGCACTTGGAGTGAGATATAACACTTAGGCCCCATTCACACGACCGTATGCCACCAATGTTGCCTCTATCAATCAGCCCCCAATGTGAGCCCCCTCTGCCTGTATCATCCCCCAGCCTCAGAGAATATAAAAAAAACAAAACACTTACCTCTCCTGCTTCAGGCCGCCGCTCCTCTCCGCCCGCGCTCTGCTGTCGGCTGTGCTGTGAACTGGCGCACACAGCATGTCACAGAGCGCCCTCACCCTGTGTGCAGCCCTGCACAGCCAAGCGGAGGACCAGGAAGCGGTAAGTACAGAGTCTTCATCGCTTCCTGGTCCTCCAGTGCTTTGCATGTATTAGGCCGCGTGTTCAATCCCCGGCATCTCCATGTTTTAGGGAAAATACAAATTTCAGTAAAAATGACAAAGCCTGAGGATTTCTAGCAGATGTGGAACTACAACTCCCAACATGCCCAGACAGCAAACTGTGGGAGGATAACCTCCATAGCCTTTCAGTGTCGTAGTAACTTTCTATCATACTTTGTGTTTACTTCTTCATCTTCAGGATCTCTTATATGAAGGCATTACTATACATCTACCATATGAAGGTATAATTATATATCCACTGTTTGGCGGTATTATTATCTAGGTACCAATGCCAGACTGCGCATAAAATACCCCCAACTGGTACCTACCACATAGTGCCATGCAGAGGTCGCAATAACGCATAAAAATGCGTCATAGACGCGTTTTCAGGCAATTTTACTCCCTGAAAAAAGTATAAGGCGTACCACTACGCCTTAGACTTTTCCCAGTTTTGTATCAGCGCAGTGAACGGCACAGGCAGCACAGCAATGCTGCCTGTGCCTGAAATAACCAATAACAAAGCTCCTTACAGCAAGGAGCTTTGTTATTGGTGCACCAGAGAAATACAGATCGGGTGAGGTAGAGGAAGCCGGCGGGAGCTGGAAGGAGAGCGGGCGCGCAGAACATGGACCCTGGGGAACAAAACAGGGCGGCTGGAGAGGTAAAGGGCCGCGGACTGATGTCACTGTTGCCTGGGAGAAGAGCTGCCTCCGGCCTGTGTCCCCCAGGTGGAGAGGGATGGGAGAGTTGTGGCAGTGAAAAGCTGTCCATCTTCAAGTGAGTGATTTCCCCCCTCCCCCAACCATGGTTCTGTCCAGTCTCCCTGTTCTCTGCCCCCCCTCCTCCTGTCACCCCACTAATAACCCAGCTCCCCCTTCTAGTGACCCTGCTCCCCCTTCTAGTGACCCTGTCGCCCCACTAGTGACTCTGCTCCCCCTGTCGCCCCACTAGTGACCCTGCTCCCCCTGTCGCCCCACTAGTGACCCTGCTCCCCCTGTCGCCCCACTAGTGACCCTGCTCCCCCTGTCGCCCCTCTAGTGACCCTGCTCCCCCTGCCGCCCCTCTAGTGACCCTGCTCCCCCTGTCGCCCCACTAGTGACCCTGCTCCCCCTGTCGCCCCTCTAGTGACCCTGCTCCCCCTGTCGCCCCACTAGTGACCCTGCTCCCCCTGTCGCCCCTCTAGTGACCCTGCTCCCCCGTCGCCCCTCTAGTGACCCTGCTCCCCCTGTCGCCCCTCTAGTGACCCTGCTCCCCCTGTCGCCCCTCTAGTGACCCTGCTCCCCCTCCTTCTGTCGCCCCACAGGGAAGCTGAACAGACTCCACCGACTACAATGGGATCCGTTCAGTTTCCATTTGCGATCTGTCTTTTTACCAGACAAAAAACTCCTGCATACAAGGCTTTTTTGTCTGGTCTTTCAACAGAATCTGCAACAGAGACTCCAAATGCAGCCTCCAACACAGATGTGAGCAAGTGCAGGCCTGCGTATTATGTATTTTAATTACCGCAGATTTCGTACTCCTCCTCGGATAAAAATACTCCTCAAAAATGGTCAGAGGAGTATTTTTACGTAGCACGACCTCTGGTGCCATGCATGCTGCTTTTGTGTGTAGGGGGATGTAGCTCAGTGGTAGAGCGCATGCTTCGCATGTATGAGGCCCCGGGTTCAATCCCTGGCACCTCCAATTTTTTTATTATCTATTCATTCTGTGGCAGTATTATTGTATGTCCACCATGAAGAGGCTCTACCACCAATGTGGAATGAGAGAATCATGTGACCTAGGAGCAGTTCAGTCCCATTGAAGTGAAAGGGGCTGAGCTGTGATACCAAGCATGGCCTCTATACAATGTGCTTGGTGAGCTGAGAGAAGGCTGTGGCACTACTGCGAGCGCCGGATGTTGGACCCCTATCAATCACATACCCTATATGACATTGTAGAGAAGACTGACCAGTAATGATGTGAGTAAAGCACTTGGAGTGAGATATAACACTTAGGCCCCATTCACACGACCGTATGCCCCCAATGTTGCCTCTATCAATCAGCCCCCAATGTGAGCCCCCTCTGCCTGTATCAGCCCCCAGCCTCAGAGAATATAAAATTAAAAAAACACTTACCTCTCCTGCTTCAGGCCGCCGCTCCTCTCCGCCCGCGCTCTGCTGTCGGCTGTGCTGTGAACTGGCGCGCACAGCGTGATGTCACAGAGCGCCCTCACCCTGTGTGCAGCCCTGCACAGCCAAGCAGAGGACCAGGAAGCGGTAAGTACAGAGTCTTCATCGCTTCCTGGTCCTCCAGTGCTTTGCATGTATTAGGCCACGTGTTCAATCCCCGGCATCTCCATGTTTTAGGAAAAATACAAATTTCAGTAAAAATGACAAAGCCTAAGGATTTCTACCTGATGTGGAACTACAACTCCCAACGTGCCCAGACAGCAAACTGTGGGAGGATAACCTCAATAGCCCTTCTGTGTCGTAGTAACTTTCTATCATACTTTGTGTTTACTTCTTCATCTTCAGGATCTCTTATATGAAGGCATTACTATACATCAACCATATTAAGGTATAATTATATATCCACTGTATGGCGGTATTATACATCCACATTATTGTGGTATTATACTGTATGTTCGCTGTGTAGGGGTATTATTATATGTCCATCATATGGAGATGGTATTATAAGTCCACCATGACCAGCATGTGGCGGTTTTATTTTAACACTGTATAATCATATCATGCGGGCATTTTACTAATACAAAGAATGTATGTTTGTTACGTAGCAAAATATTCCCATGTGGTACCAACAGGGGCGTAGCTAAAGGCTGATGGGCCCTGGTGCAAGAGTTCAGCTTGGGCCCCCTTTCCCTCAGTGCTTTGTGTTCTTCTTATGCGGCACAAGGTTTTTTGGGCCCCCTAAGGCTCCTGGGCCTGAAAGCGACTGCTACCTCTGCACCCCCTATAACTACGCCCCTAGGTACCAATGCCATAGTGCCGTACATTTAGAGAGTCTTCTCTGGGTGCATATGTGCAGCTTGCGTGTAGGGGATGTAGCTCAGTGGTAGAGCGCATGCTTTGCATGTATGAGGCCCCGGGTTCAATCCCCGGCATCTCCAAGTTTTAGGTAAAATACAAATTTGACTTATAATGACAATAAGCAGAAAAATGTAATACAACCCCAGTGCATTATGAAAGAAAAAAAATCACCATCCAAATGTCTGAACCATTGTGTATCCTGGAACCTCTGCATATGATGTACACTAGGTGTCTGTTCAATAGCATACATAGGTCAGTTCAAGTTTACATCTACCATATGAAGGTATAGATGTATTATTATTATTATATATATATCTGCACAGTAATGTTGGCACAAAACAATAAGCTCCGCAGCACCAGGTCTGGAGCAGGAGCGGTAAGTTGATTCTTTTTTTTTCTCTGATCTGAGGTCTGATTCACATGGGAGACTTATTGACATTGTTGGGGTAAAACCCCCTTCTCTATGATTGCCGGGGTCCCATTTAATGTTGATGAGCGCTCATTGAGAAAATTGACACATGCACCTTGGATGAATCAAATTCTCTCTCCTTTTATTTTACATACGTATACATCTTATAACACTACAGATAATCATAGACAAATCTGGCCCACCACCATGGGGGTGGAAATCAAAACTAACTAACTATTACTGTATAAAATGACACGTCGGATTTGCAAAAATCGGCTTGGAGTTAAGGTGAAAAGCTGCTCGGTACTGAAAGGGTTAATCAATGTTACGGCGCAATAAAATACCCCCAACTGGTACCTACCACATAGTGCCATGCATGCTGCTCTGTGTGTAGGGGGATGTAGCTCAGTGGTAGAGCGCATGCTTTGCATGTATGAGGCCCCGGGTTCAATCCCCGGCATCTCCACATTTTGTATTATATATTCATTCTGTGGCGGTATTATTGTATGTCCACCATGAAGAGGCTCTACCACCGATGTGGAATGAGAGAATCAGTAGTCATATGATGTCAGATACATCGGTCACGTGGCCTAGGAGCAGTTCAGCCCCATTGAAGTGAAAGGGGCTGAGCTGTGATACCAAGCATGGCCTCTATACAATGTGCTTGGTGAGCTGAGAGAAGGCTGTGGCACTACTGCGAGCGCCGGATGTTGGACCCCTATCGATCACATACCCTATATGACATTGTAGAGAAGACTGACCAGTAATGATGTGAGTAAAGCACTTGGAGTGAGATATAACACTTAGGTCCCATTCACACGACCGTATGAATGGGGTCGTATCTATCCGCAAAATTGCGGGCATAGATGCGGCCCTATTCACTTCTATGGGGCCGGGAGCCGCGGCACGGAGCTAGCGCCGTGCTGCGGCTCTTTTCAAGCATGTCCTATACTTGTCCGTGCGCACGGACAAGTATAGGCATTTTCTATGGGGCTGCACGACGTGTGTTCCCAGCGCTGCGGTACACACGCCGGGTGGCCCCCCGTATATTTGCGGGTCCACAGTAATACGGCCCGCTAATATACGGTCGTGTGAATGGGGCCTTACTAAGAGCTGCTCATCACTGCTTCTGACTTAAGGTGAAAAGCTGCTCGGTACTGAAAGGGTTAATCAATGTTACGGCGCAATAAAATACCCCCAACTGGTACCAACCAAATAGTGCCATGCATGTTCTGTGTGTAGGGGATGTAGCTCAGTGGTAGAGCGCATGCTTCGCATGTATGAGGCCCCGGGTTCAATCCCCGGCATCTCCATGTTTTGTATTATATGCTCATTCTGTGGCGGTATTATTGTATGTCCACCATGAAGAGGTATTATTAAATGTCCATCAGATGGAAGTGGCATCAAAAATCCACCATAGCTATAATATAGATTGTAACATAGTTTATAAGGCCGAAAAAAGCCCTCTGTCCATCCAGTTCAACGTATTGATGATGTCTATGGAGCAACCACCATTATATGGTCACCATAAGGAGGTATGATAATTTGTCCGTCATATGGAGGTAGTATTATAAATCCTCTATGACCAGCATATGGAGGCATTATTTTAACACCATATAATGGTATCATGCAGCATTTTACTAATACCAAAAATGTATGTTTGTTACATAGCAAATTATCCCCAGGTGATACCAACACAATAGTGTCATACATGTAGAGAGTTTTCTCTGAGACCATGTGCACCTCGTGGATGTAGCTCAGTGGTAGAATGCATGTATGAGGCCCTGGGTTCAGTCCCCGGTATCTCCAGGTTTTTAGGTAAAATGTACATTTTAGTAGTAATGATAAACTTCAAAGCAGAAAACCCTGAATGCAACCAAAGTTGCAAAAAGAAAAAATCAGCATCTAAGTGTATATATAGTAACATAGTTTATAAGGCCGAAAAAAGCCCTCTGTCCATCCAGTTCGGCCTGTTATCCTATAAGTTGATCCAGAGGAAGGTAAAAAAAAACCCTGTGAGGTAGAAGCCAGTTTTCCCCACTTTAGGGAAAAAAATTCTTTCCCAACTCCAATCAGACATCAGAATAACTCCCTGGATCAACGACCCCTCTCTAGTAACTATAACCTGTAATATTATTACCCTCCAGAAATACATCCAGGCCTCTCTTGAACTCTTTTAGTGAACTTACCATCACCACCTCCTCAGGCAGAGAGTTCCATAGTCTCACTGCTCTTACCGTAAAGAATCCTCTTCTATGTTTGTGTACAAACCTTCTTTCCTCCAGACGCAGAGGATGTCCCCTCGTCACAGTCACAGTCCTGGGGATAAATAGATGATGGGAGAGATCTCTGTACTGACCCCTGATATATTTATACATAATTATTACATCTCCCCTCAGTCGTCTTTTTTCTAAAGTGAATAACCCTAATTTTGATAATCTTTCTGGGTCCTGTAGTCCACCCATTCCAGTTATTACTTTAGTTGCCCTCCTCTGAACCCTCTCCAGCTCTGCTATGTCTGCCTTGTTCACAGGAGCCCAGAACTGTACACAGTCCTCCATGTGTGGTCTGACTAGTGATTTGTAAAGTGGCAGGACTATGTTCTCATCACGGGCATCTATGCCTCTTTTGATGCAACCCATTATCTTATTGGCCTTGGCAGAAGCTGTCTGGCACTGGCTTCTACAGCTTAGTTTTCTGTTCACTAAAATTCCTAGGTCCTTTTCCATGTCAGAGTTACCCAATGTTTTACCATTTAGTATGTACTGGTGACTTGCATTATTCCTTCCCATATGCATAACCTTACATTTGTCAGTGTTAAACCTCATCTGCCACTTCTCTGCCCAAGCCTCCAGTCTATCCAGATCCATCTGTAGCAGTGCACTGTCCTCTTCTGTGTTAATTACTTTACACAGTTTAGTGTCATCTGCAAAAATTGATATTTTACTGTGAAAGCCTTCTACAAGATCATTAATAAATATATTGAAGAGAATAGGGCCCAATACTGACCCCTGTGGTACCCCACTAGTGACAGTGACCCAATCTGAGTATGTACCATTAATAACCACCCTCTGTTTTCTATCACTGAGCCAGTTACTTACCCACATACAGACATTTTCTCCCAGGCCAAGCATTCTCATCTTATATACTAACCTTTTATGTGGTACCGTGTCAAATGCTTTGGAGAAGTCCAGATATACGACATCCATTGATTCGCCACGGTCAAGTCTAGAACTTACCTCCTCATAGAAACTGATTAAATTGGTTTGACATGACCGATCCCTCATGAAGCCATGCTGATATGGAGTAATTTGCTTATTTTCATTGAGGTACTCCAAGATAGCATCTCTTAGAAAACCCTCAAACAGTTTATCCACGACAGATGTTAAACTTACCGGCCTATAGTTCCCGGGCTCTGTTTTTGGACCCTTTTTGAATATTGGCACCACATTTGCTATGTGCCAATCCTGTGGAACACTCCCTGTCAGTATAGAGTCCTTAAATATCAGAAATAAGGGTCTGGCGATAACATTACTTAATTCTCTTAGGATACGGGGGTGTATGCCATCCGGTCCTGGCGATTTGTCTATTTTAAATTTTTGTAAGACGCAGCTCTACTTCTTCCTGGGTCAGACAGGGCACTTTTAATGGGGAATTTACTTTTATATTCTGCATTTCATCTGACAGTTTATTTTCCTCAGTGAATACAGGGGAGAAAAAGTTATTTAGTAGCTTCGCTTTCTACTCATCGCTCTCTGCAACTCCCCCCTCATTACTCTGTAAGGGGCCGACACCTTCAGGTTTATACTTTTTACCATTTATATAATTGAAGAACATTTTAGGGTTAGTTTTACTTTCTTTGGCGATTAATCTCTCGGTCTCTAGTTTGGCTGTTTTTATTTGTCTTTTACATATTCTATTTTTTTCCTTATAGTTTTTCAATGCTTCCTCGCTCCCCTCCTGTTTTAGTGATTTAAATGCTTTCTTTTTGTCATTTATTGCTTTCTTTACAGCTCTATTTATCCACATTGGTTTTTTCTTGTTCCTTAACCTTTTATTCCCATAAGGTATGTACCTCTCACAATTAGATATTAGGATGCTTTTAAAAATATCCCATTTTGTGGCTGTACTTTGTCCCAGTTAGTTAGGCCTATGGCCTCTCTTAGTTGGCTAAATTTAGCTCTTTTGAAGTTTGGTATTTTTGTTCCTCCCTGAAGAAACGCTCTTTTGAATGACAATTGGAAGGTTATTATATTATGGTCACTATTTCCCAGGTGTCCCCCAACCTGCACATCTGTTGTTCTGTCAGGTCTATTGGTT